>ML811329.1:36636-48727 GCA_009831015.1 Picea engelmannii
GAGATTTTCTATTTCTTTTAGCTATCTTTGAAACAAAAAATCTTATTTCTTGTGTTACATTAGATTGGGGGCATCCTTGCATTTGAAGTAGCAAAATTGCATGATTTTTGGCATTTTTTTTTGGTCTTAAATTTTGAAAAAAAATTCCCCTCATGGTCGCGGGGGGGGCAAGAATCGTGTATTGGTGTACAATCTCTTTGGCTCATTTCTTTAAGATATTAATATTGACGAGTTTAATAAAATTTTGGGACATTGTGCATCTGGGAATGATAAATGTTTTCTCCTTCTCGTAATATAGCTTTCATCGAAGTGAAATATTTTCATTCTTATTTCTTTGCATTGTTTAGAGTTGGTCAAAACACCATATTGTCCTCGCCATTTTCCTCTTGAGTAAAAACATCCTTAAAAATGAAGCGCTTATAAAAATTGATTAGACATTTTTATATTTTCTGGTAGCAAACCTACATTAGATTAGTTGTAGGTATTTGGAATAGGTGTGAAAGATAACTTTCCAAAGATGCAAACAAACATAGAATCTTGTGTCAAGGAGTGGTGAAATCCACTTGCTACATTTTGTCCTAGGAATCCCTTCTCACACAAGGGTCAAACCTGAGGTCACATTGAGACTGGCAGATTTACTCACCCTATTTTTTTGGTCTTGGTGTAGAGATTGCGCGTATTATGGGGGTTGCTTGAAGGTATACCCACAATGATGAGTGGAAGCCTTTCAAGCTGATTTCGAGCTAGATACCCTACCTTTGCGTGTGGATCAGACTGTCGACTATTTCCCCAAGAATCACTATAGTAATTGGTAAACTTAGTGGTATATCTCTCTAGGTTCTTTACATGAGGTGACTGTGGAGGGGAAAGTTTTCACGGTACCTGGAATCGACATTGGCCAAAATCACTCGAGCTCCTTAGAGGGTATACCCATGATTATGTGTGGGAGCTTGCACTAGGGTGTAAGTCTGTTAAGCAGGTCGTCAACGTAACTTTTCCACCCGCTCTATCTCAGCCCCTTCTTACATTGTTCTCGTGACATTGGACTTCAACACCAACTAGTGTGTTCATTGTGAGAAGGTTTTGTTTACTTGCTTGCTTACTAGATTTTTAGCGTGTGTTGTTTGTTTTCCCTAGTGGACTCTAGATTGGATATTTATTTGATGGCGTCAGTTCCCGAAATGACCAATGAAGGAATCCTTTCTCCAGGGGAACCTTTTGTTTTTCCTTCTTATGGAAACATTGGTCCTCCTCACATTGCTACTTTGAGCCTTCCAGGCCTCACAATTAGAATGTTGGTGTGGTTTTTTTCCACTCAGGTAATCCCGAATGCAGCGAGTACTTCAGTTGTAAGAACTTCCCCACAAGAACATCAACCTCATGTTGATCCTTTGCCTTCTCCAACAGTAATATCTTCTTCGCCTTCTTCATTTGCAAGGTCTTCTTCTGTTTCATCTTCTTCACTGAGTGAAAGCTCTGAAGCTAGTAACTCGGTGGATAAGAAGAATAAGAAAAGGAAGAATAAGAAGAAGAAAAATAAATAAGGGTCCAAACTTCCAACCATTGCTTAATATGTTGGAAAGAAACCAGTTACTGTTAATCGTATTGGGAGTGTTGATGATGCCAAGATCATCCAAACAACCTGTAAGCCCAAGTACCCTTGCAGGCTTTGTAAGGGTAGTCATCTTCTTAAGGATTTCCCTGGTCTATCCAAGGTTATAGAAGCATGGTCTACACAACCTCACCAACCCATGTCGTCGACCTCTGAACAACATTTTGATCACCTCCCGTCAACTAGTCAAGATACCGTTGGGAATAAGAAAAGTAGAGTCAAGTTCCCGTGTATGTTATGCAAAGGGATTCATCTAACTAATATTTTCCCTCGTATGGACGAAGCCTCGAAATTACTGGAAGACATGAATGTTTCATGGCCCCAAATTCCAATTGTTTATCGTAAGCTTACTCTCAACCCACCTGTAGTTGATGGAATGATTAATCCGGTCCCTTCATCGGTCAACCCAGTTGATCATGTCATCAATCTGGTCACGTCCTTAGTTGAACCAGTTGACAAAGTGGTTGATCTTCTTCCATCCTCGATCAATCTCACTCTCCCATTAGCTAGTGAAAACCAAGTGGTCGATATGATTTCCTCCTCAGTCGATCCCACTCTCCTGTTAGAGAGTGACACCAAAGTTGTCAATCTGTTTCCACCTATCAAACCCATTCTCCCCTTGGAGAATGTAACCCAAGTAGTCGATTTGAAGTCATTATCAGTCGATCCTACTCTCCCGCTAGAGAGTAAGCACCATACTACCCATTTTTTTCTCATTGATACAAAATCTACCATGCCGGGGGGCATTCCTCCTCCTCCCGTGGAACCTCCTCCAAGTAATGAGGCCATCCTTTTTAATTGGGATGTGCTAACTGGACCTCGTCTTCCCTCTCACATTCCTTTCTAGATTACAGTATAGGTTTGTGGTCGGGATGTTCCTCAGACATTGATAGATGAAGGTGCGTCTGTTAGTATTTTTTTCTCTATTGCTTGGCAAGCTTTGGGTTGCCCTCAACTTGCATCGGTTACACATAATCTGTTAGCTTTTAATAGAAGAACCAATCAACCTTTAGGGAACCTTCCTCAGTTTCCTGTAACTTTGGGAAGGAAAACTGTCTTTATTGATGTTATGGTAGTCTAAGACCCCTTGGATTTCACTTTACTCCTTGGGCGAGATTATGTCTATGCCATGAAAGCTATTTTGTCCACTCTTTTTCGTGTGATATCTTTCCCTCACGATGGAATAATTGTGACTATTGATCAACTTTCATTCATCGGTCCTGACTGGATGACATCTCTAAATGGTTCTTATATGCAGACGGTATTTCCCCTGCCACAGGTCAATTATGTGGCATTGTCTCCCATGCCTTCAATTGTTGATGAAGATGAGCCTCTTACTGTAAGCTCAGTCTCTTATGAATTAGATCTAGTAGTTGACATGGTGATCTCTTCGATAGGGTATTTAGATCTTGATCTCCTTACCCCCGTCGCGACCCTTGACATGGTGTCCTTCCAGAGTGTGTTTCTTCCATCCAGTGAAGATCTCTTGGTAGCCATGATCAAGTTTTGTCCCTTGACATGGTGTCCTTCTAGGGAATCATCCTCCTGGAAGCCATGATCAAGAAGAGAGTCAATGAGCATGCTTTTCTGATTTCAAGCTCATTAAAAAATGAAACCATCTTTGAGCATAGTTTTCTGATTTCAAGCTCATTAAAAAATGAAACCAGTTGTGAGGATAGTTTTCGCGTCTCTATAGCAACCTCGTTAAAAAATGAAACAGAGCTTATGAACATAGTTCTTATTTTTGTGTCAAGCTCGTTAAAAAATGAAACAAAGGTCTGGGGATTGAACTTGGATTCTCAAGCATAGTTCTTCTCCTGTGTCAATCTCATTAAAAAATGAAACAACTTCCCCTCTTTGTTTGAGTCAAGTCCTTCATCTAGTATTTGAAGCTTCATTTCATCCGCCTTTGTAGTTGGAAGAAACAAATATTGGGGGGAAATGCTTTCAACTAATGGAATTCATGATGAAGTTATGTCACTAGCTTCTTAAGCTGGGGGCTAAGTACCAACCATCCCCGTGTTATGCGTTGGGAAGTCCAAGCATAGTTTTCTATGGTTCAAGATTGTGTAAAAATGAAACAACCTACCTCAAGAATAGTTTCCTCTGGTTCAAGCTTGTGTAAAAATGAAACCAGGTCCAAGCATAATTTTGTTTTGTTTTAAAGATTGCGTAAAAATGAAAACAATCCCGAGCTCAGTCTTTGTTCTTTCTCATGCTCGTAAATACCTGAGAATGTAACCGAGTAAACTTTTATCACTTTTTCAGACTCGTAAAGGTTATACGAAAAAGGAACCCCCTGGAGTTCCCTTTAAGCTATTTTCAGGCTCTCTAAACATGAAAAGATTGCCAAGAGATATTGTTCTTTTCACACTCGTTAAAGTATTATAAAGAGCATCTGTTGAGCGATAGTTTATCTCTTTTTTGGTCTCTTCAAACTGACTTACAAAAAAGGAACTGAGAGAGTTCTCTTTAAGTTTTTTTTAGACTCTCTAAACGTGAAAACCCCTGAGTTTTCTCTCTTTGGAATCGTAAAACAAACATCGAAAGGCCCATATGGGACCGAACCACTCCTTCCTAGGGTTTGTTAAACATACTCCGAGGGACTCATCTGAAGGATGAGATTATAATTCAAGCATATGTTATCCTCCTCAATCTTGTGTAAAAATAAAGAGGTACTCACCAGAAATGGTGGGGGGGAAATTTGGAAATAAATGTATCTAAACCTATATTCTATGGAAGAGTCACTTTTGAACATGCCACCCTTTCACTTGATTTGTGTCTAGGTTGGAAGATATACTTGTCTCTTGATCATACCCCTTTCTAACATTAAAAATTGGTCTGTGATCCCTGTTGTTGAGTCAATGTTTTCCAAGACAGTTGTCGTGTCATCAATATGTTCAAAGAGAATTTCAACCTGTAAATCCTTCTATTGCATCGGCCATTTCTGTAGTCCTTAAGCCTTCTATTGCATCGACCATCCTTGAGTCAATCTTAAATCATTGGTTACTCTGATCTACTTCAAATCTTGTTACCTGTTTCGTGTCATTGTTGGGGGATACATTAAGGCCCTCCTGTGATGATTCTTTTCCTGTCAACTTCAATTCATTATCCAAGAATTAGACTTAGAAACTAATTGGTACCTTTGAACTTGCATGCCTCAATGGTAGGTTTCCTCGCTTTCGACAGTGGGTTTTCATTATTGACCCTTGATTGGGAGATTCTGCCGAGTGTTCGACCTCAACTCATTGATTCACATTCATTGGATTGTACTAGAGAACCTTGGGAGTCATTAACATTAATGGTGACTTCCCTTGCACTTGTTAACGGTATACGCTAATGACTGATAATCAAGTGGTTTCTACCATGTTCGACTTCGGCACATGTATTCACATGGTTACATTTGTACTATAGAGTGGTGGAGATGAAGACCCTGAATATTTTCTCATAGATTCAGGTTGCGTTGGAGTATATTTAGTTTGTACTATTGCATAGATCCACATTGTATGTCTCGTGGCTATGTTCAAATTTGAGTCTTTAACACATAGATCCACAATGTATTTTTGGTGGCTATGTTTAGATTTGAGTCATATTGACATGGATCCACAATGTATGTTTGGTGGCCATGACCTTTATTACTTGACATGGATCTTCGCATGTCGACATTTATGCTTTGAGTCATTTGTATTCTGAGTATGGGAATTCCTACCTTAGTGATGATATATTATTGTACTGTATTTCCTTGTTTGTTGGAAGGTTTCCGACCGACTGTTCCTTTTTCCCTACACACACTCGAAAAATTACTTCAGCTATCACTCTGTTCTAACTTCATACTTTGGGGGGATCTCTGTTACACATTATTTTCATCATCCCTATGACCGTTAATGATGTAAACCTATATGTTGCCTTCAGAGGGGTTAGTGGCCTGAATTCCTGAAGAAAGAAGGGAAAATAACTTTTCTTGAGAGAAGAAGTTGTGTTTTCCTCTATAAAAACCCTATTAAAGATGATTTTTGCAGGCTGCTCTATACACAAGGTGTGGAAATGCCTGATTTCCGCAGGCTTTACTATAGCTAGGTCGCGTAGTTTTCACAGGCTGCACTATGTTTAGGGTGCGGAAATCTTCGTACATGGGAAAAACAAGCATCTTCTCGATGCTTCTAGAAGGATAAGATTCTATGGTGAAGTGGCTTCTGAATGGTTTGGATCTTACTCGCTTTCACGATTTGGTGGGATCATCCTAACCTCCTCACCTTATCCTCTTCATCTTATAAAAGGAGAGGAGTTCTCATGGAAATGGTTAGAAGTTGGTTTTGGCTTGAGATTGTTAGCTTGGATAGAGTGGCTTTGAGCTTTCCTTTGTTAAGATAGATGTCAGATCTATAGTTGCAGAATTCATGGATCAGAAGTGTGTGGGAAGCAAGGATCTGTTGGAAGCAACCTAACAACATCAAGGCATCTGGTTGTATTTTTCTTCCACATTATATGATACAGTGGGATGTTTATTTCTCATAAAATCATTCTCATTTTATTACATGATTCCTTGATCACATGTATAAGGTTTCATTGGATATATTATTGTTTCTTTCACTTTGGTTGGTTTGTGTTTCATTGCAGGATCAATGTCACAAGAGCATTGGAGCGAAGAAGGGACAACAAAGTCATAAGGAAGCGATATTCAAAGGTATGTCACTCATCCTTTCTTTGATAGTAGATTCAATGATTAAAACTTAGGGAAAACAACATGTCCTGTCTTGTTTTGTTCTAGATCTAGGTGGATCTAGGGAAATCAATTTATGTTCGCATTTTCCAATTTATCTTGGAACACCCTTCTAGTAGGGCCTTGGTTTTCATGGTTTGTCTTGATTAGACAAAGGGATACTAGTCTCGAGGCACTAGTCAACCATTCTAATCCATAAACATTGAATAAACAATTCTTAGAGGGACATACTTCTTGACCCCACAAGCCCTAAGTGGACACAAGGCATTAAGCTTCACTCCCAACAACCAACTACAAAACCCCTAAAAACTTAAGTATTTTCTTTTGATGTCATATGTTATGATCCAATGCCTTAAAAGTGGTAAAAATTCAATGAACACGATCCACTTCGAGGGGGAAACCTCCTTTTACAATATATCCAATTCAAAAGACAAGATGAGATGCTTATACAAATGATTCTCCTTTATTATAAATAAGAGATAAAGTGAGAATGATGTAACCTACCACAAAGATGACCTAATCATAAATAATAAAATAATAATAAATGAGTGTTAGGGACTTAATGTAGGGCCTTAACGTAGCCCCTCTCTTTAATATATTTTTTTTCCCTCAAAGCTTGTAATTGAGGGTGTTTCTTCATGAACTGCTCATTTTCACATGTAGCTTATTCTAGTGGCATATTCTTCCACTTGATTAGGTGTAATATACCTAGGCTCAACCCAATTGTAATGTAAATGAAAATGTACTTAAGCTGGTGAGTTGTTTGATATAATTTTTGTATGCACCTCTCATGGCATAGTGTGTGCATGTACTACGCATTAAAATGAGGAAGTGTGCACATTCTAGGATACCGCGCACATCAACTTAAGTGCATGAGATTTTGAGGCTAGGGAGCCTTTGTGTATATGCTGTGTTTTATAGGCTGGTGAGCCAGTTTCGTGATTATTAGGCTGGAGAGCCTAGATGTTAAAGGTCAGTGCGCCTACTTTTGTATATGTCTCAACA
This sequence comes from Picea engelmannii, assembly GCA_009831015.1. Lineage (NCBI taxonomy): Eukaryota > Viridiplantae > Streptophyta > Pinopsida > Pinales > Pinaceae > Picea > Picea engelmannii. Next base: position 43,974 of record ML811329.1, read on the forward strand.
TTAATATAAAATACATCGCTGCGCACAGACCGACCACGATAAAAGAGTATGGGGGACTAAAATCCACTAGTTAGGGAAAGGGTGGGGGATAAAAGTTAAGGAAAAGGGCCAAGCTAGGGAGCTTAAGCCAAAAAGGAATATTACATTAAATTTTATTAAAATATAAAGTATGGATAATTATTTTATCCTGAGTTCCAAAGTTGGGGACAAGTGGGCCAAAGTAACTCCCAACATGACAAGTGTCAAGTTGGGGACATGCATACATATTGTTTGGACTTAGTTCATTTTCGATCATTCTTTCCATCATTCCTCCCATCATTCAGTCATCCATTGAGCCATACCATGAGCATTCACACACTCCTTGAGATATCTTCTGTATCTTCATGTCACTGTACCTGATCCTGTATCCATAGCCATACTTGTTTGTGTAGTTGGTTATCTTGGGAGATGGACTGAAGAAGCAGGTTGTCAGGCCTGTGGGATATTGAAGAGGCGGGTTGTCATGCCCATTAGAAATTCCTCTCTAGGTGAGAGAATTGTGGGGAATTGATTTCTTGAAGGTGCTAAACTGCAGCTACATGACTCTGAGACTTGATGTCTGGCTTGTTGTTGAAGCCCGGAAAGGAAGTGGGGCAACCAAATGATTGTTGAGCAGAGAAGGGGCACACTTTTTTTAAGTTTTTGTGGTGATGAGTTTCGTATGTGTTATTTGGATAATCCACAGTTGGTGTCATTTCGTCATGGATGTTTCGAATCCCAATTCGGATTCGAAACATCGATGACGAAATGACACCAACTGTGGATTATCCAAACAACAGATGCGAAAGGGGCACACTTCCTGGGGTGGGACAGGAATGTGGGGAATGAAGGACTGTAGACTGTTAGTTTGAGTCAGAACCTATGACAGAGTCTTTTCTATTGTCTATGAACCATTATCCTGGTTAGGAATCCCTTTACCGGGTGGAGTTTAGTCCTAGTTTGGGGGTGACTCGCTGCTGAGAATGATGAGTTGTGTGGTCTAAGCCTGGGAGGTTCGTGGAAGGTCTACACACAATTGGTGATATTCTTACCAAGATAAATGTCAACTGTGTGATAAATTTACATGCTGCATTATTATTTACGTGTTTATCCTATGTGTGGTTATAACTATCTATATATTTATGGGTATTTCTTGTATATGATGCATGTATACGTTTACTATTATTTCAGTGTGAATCTGTGCATTATATATATATATATATCCACAAGAGTTCTGTGTGTATATATTTTAATTGCATGCAGTTCGAAAAATTTATGTGGCATAGCTCAGTTGGATGTTGGGTATGTTACAGTATGTTCCGCGGAGAGAATGAAAATGTTCTTTGGAGTAACATGGCTCGACATGGGTGGCCGAGGATTTTACAATATGGTATCAGAGCTTCAGTTTTCAACATTGAGCATGGATGGGCCGAGCAAGTTGATTTGAAGTGAAATTTCATAGAGGATTGATTTCAAAGTGGCCAAATTTCAAGTCACAGAGTGTTCATGGTAAATTTTAGGAACAACGATGCAGAATTGGGAAAATCCCCAATTCATGTTGTTAAATTCATGAGAAAATGAAGAAATTCGGCCAAGTGGTGAGATATTATTGGTTTAATATATGTTCTACCAAATTCAAACCTGGAATTGGTCGAATTTGAAGTTACAGTGAAGCCATGACAGATGGAGTGAGATTAGTAAATAAAATTCTCGATTCGTGAATTGATTTTGGGTAAATTCGTTCCAGAAATGTCAACCCACAATGATTTGTTGTTGCAGAGGTTAAACTGGTGTTATCAGGGTGAAATTGAACAAATTTCATAGTTGCAGAATGTCTATGGTATAAATTGGGAAAAAGTTAGGAAAAAGCCCCAATTTCTGTAGCGAAATTCATGAGGAAATTGATGTGCATAAAAATGAGTGTGTGCAGGTGGGCACACTAAAAATGCATGATGTGCAGTGAAAATATTGTGATATGTAAAAATTGGGCATTGCATGGAAATATGTTGGTGTGCGGGTGTGCGCACTAAATTTTGGCAACGCACGAAAAAATGTTGGTGTGCGAGTGCGCGTGCTAAATTTTGGCATTGCGCGGAAAAATGTTGATATGCGGGTGCGCACGGTAAATTTAGCATTGCACGGTGCAGATAGAGTGACACATGCGTAATACTAGTGTGTGGTGTGCATACACATGATAAGGTGCACGTGGTGTACACACACATAATAATGGCGCGCGTGGTGTGCGCAATATTGACAGCGCGTAGAGGAATTTGGTTGATGCGTGCCCAATATGGGTATATGTTGTCGCGTGATAGTTTAGTTAATGGTGCGCGCTGAGTATTAGAGCATGGTGGGGGCGTACTAAACTTTGGCATGGTGCAGTGCATAGAGTAAAATGCGCACGGAATACCAGCGCACAATACACAAATTTCGCGCAACAGGTAATAGTGCAAGAACCAAAACTGTGTGTGGTGGCTATTAGCGCACGACACAAAAGTAGTGTGCGCAAGTTATTAGCGTGACAAATAAGTGATGCACAATGGTTATAGGTGTTTGGAGCACGATTTACCTTGGGGTGTTTCTATGCATGGTAAATATGGGTGTACAGGTTGAAATTTGTGCGTGAGAATTCGTTTGGATGGTGAAAAACAACGAAAAACCAACGATTTTCTACGACGTTTTATGTCATTTGAACATCATATTTTTGTAGCGAGTTTTTGAGGCCCTTAAGAGCGTTTTTAGGTACTCAAAAAACCACAAGAACAGAGTGTACCAAGGTACACTCTTTCTTTGCGGCTCAAATAAAAGAGCTTGGAGAGAGCTTTCTAATGGTGTAAATCATTCGTCAAAGAGATTTTATGAGAAAGTTACAACACAAACAGTGGAGAGTAAAATTTAAGAACCATCTAACTTCCAAGAGCCATAACTTTTTGCTCCAAAATCATATTGAGGTGCAGGAATAGTCAATCGAAATATATTGAACCATAGAAGATAGTACAAGAGCTAAATTAATTTTCTGGGCATGTTAAAAATGTTTAATATGGAAAAGAATGTACCTGTATCATTCCATACTAAAAACACAAATTGGCTTAGAACTTTAGCAGGCTTTAACTAGCTGCCAAGAACCCAGAAAGAGGTGAAACTTGGACAGAGTGTCCAGAATATGTATATGAAGAAACCCAATAGAGATTCTACGAAAAATCCAAAGGAGTAGGTGCAAAAATGCATAATTACAGTGCAGAGTTGTGCCAAGTTGAAATGTGAACAAAAAAATTAATGGACATTTTTCAAATAGCCATAACTTTCTATTCAAGACTCGGAATTGAGCATGGGAGAAGGCATTGGAAAGGTGTTGGAAAATAGAATCTAAATATCCGCCTAGAAAATTGATCTAGGAATTCAATATTTCAGGAAATCAGAAGAAATATTTCTGATATATTATTGAACCGGAATGGTTCATATTTTCATGATATTGTTGAGATAGTTAGCTTGACAAAGTTTTGTTGGCTACACATTTTGCAGAGTTAAAAACAACTAGATCAGATCAGGATCAACACAGAGTCTAGAGGAATGGAAGAGGCACATGGGACATACATCCAGGAAGATGAGATCAGAGGGATGGATGTCCATTTGGGCATTGAAGGAACAAACTCCAATGGACATGGAGAAGGAAGGGATGAAAACATGAATATGGTAGAGACCATTAAAAATTTGTAGAAGGATGTCCAAAGCCATAAAGATTATAATGAAATGATTATGAGATCCAAGGAGCAACAAGATGACTTCAACGTGAAGTTAATGCAGAGCTTGAACATAATAGAAAATAAATTGGATAAGGAGAGTGGCTCAAGAAAATCAGGAAGTCACAGGTCTCTTGATGAGAAAAGAAGAACCATAAGTGTTAGAAGACATCATCGTCACTCCCCGAGGCATTCCAATAAGAGAGAACACAACATCTCAAGTCCATCCCCTATCAGGAAGCATAAGAGGTCTAGGGTGGATGAGCTACAAGGAGAAATGAACAAAATCAAGCCTCCTACATTTGATGGCAAGTAAAAGAAGGATGAAGATGCAAAGACATGGTTGTTGGGAATGAGAAAGTATTTTCAATTGCATAATTATTCTTCTCTTGCAGAAGGTAGAATTTTCATCTATCAACTCAAGGGAAAAACATCCATGTGGTGGGATCAACTTGTGCATGTGTAGCAAATTAAAGAGAAAAGTGTTACTTGGAGGGAATTCAAGAAGTATTTTGAGAAGAAATACTTGACTAAGAGATACTATGACAAGAAAATGAAAGAGTTCTTTGAACTCAAGCTTGGGAGTATGACAATAGATTAATATGAGAGAAGGTTTTTATAACTCTTGAAATATGTCTCTTTCATCAAGGACAAGACAATTAAGATTCAGAGGTATTTGAGTGGATTTCCATCATTCATCAGTGACAAAATACAGTATGATGATCCTACGATATTGGAGGATACCATAAGGCAAGATAAATGTCTATATGATCAACAAAAAGCAAGGCCAACTTTCCAAAAATATTGGGAAGACAAAAAGAAATTAAATATGGATCAGAGGAAGAAGGGAACTAAGCCACCATTCTTAAAAAATAATACTCAAGGACAACCAACTTTTAGAGAACCCAGAACGATTGAGACAGGAGGTCAAAGGCCAAGGAAACCACCTATTAAATGTTGGGGTTGTAAAGGAGATCATATGTTAAGATATTGTCC
>ML811329.1:68191-104603 GCA_009831015.1 Picea engelmannii
ACTTCTGAATGGTCTTGGTGAAACGGTATTCACCAAACTTTCACATTGTAAATCCGCTAAAGAGATTTGGGACAAACTTCAAAATATTTATGAAGGAGATTCAAAAGTCAAAGAAACAAATCTTCAAACTTAAAGAGGTCAATTCGAACAACTAAAGATGAAGGAAGATGAGAATATTGCATCTTACTTCTTATGAGTTGATGAAATAGTAAATGCAATCATGGGATTGGGAGAAGAAATCAAAGAATCAATAATTTTTCAAAAGGTACTAAGATCTCTTTCTATGAGATTTGACCCTAAAATATCAGCACTAGAAGAAAGAGCATATCTAAACTCAATAAGCATGGACGAACTACATGGAATATTCACAACATATGAAATGAGAACTGAACATGAAAATCCAGATGTAAAAGAATCAGCCTTCAAAGCATCCAAAATATCAAAGCAAAAGGGAAAGCAACAAGAAAAATAACATAACAACAATAGTGACGTCTCAGAAGATGATCATGAAGAAGTAAGACTGAACAAGGGAACCAACAGTAGGTATAGAGGTAAGTTTCCTTTAATTTGTTTTAATTATGATGGTATTGGTCATTTTGCTAACAAACATCCTCATAAGAAAAAGAGAAATGATGAAGGTGACTCAAAAGAACCACAAATAAAGTTTTCAAGAAAAGCTTATGCACCAAAGAAGACCTCTCATCATCAGATGAAGATGAAGTCAGTGACAGTGAGATAGAAATATTTCTATTCATGGAAGTGGAAGACTCTAATAAAGAAGACTCTGAAGTAGACTATGAAGAAGCTGAAGAAGAAATTTAAGAGGCAGAAGTTGACTACCGAGAGGAGTTAATGAGTTCCATAGAAGTTATCAGAAGAGAAAAGAGGAAAAACAAGAAGCTACAAGTGGAACTAGACAATAAAGAAGACACTCAAGAATTAGAACAAATGATCACAAATTTGAAGGTTCAAATTGAAGAAAGATAAAATAATTGAAGAAGCACTCAAAGAACAACTAGAAGGAAGAGACGGGATCATTGAAAATTTGGAAGTAGAAATTGTCTCATTAAGAAAGGATCTTCAAAAGAAAAATATGCAGAACGGCTCAAAAGTTTTGAATGACATTATCAACAGTCAAAGGAATAATCATGACAAGTCTGTACTTGGATACAATCAGACGGAAAAGGGATCAAGCTCCAAAACAACAAAACAAGAAACATATCCAAAAAGCTATGTAGAAACAATCAAAGGGGATAGAAATGTCTAAAGAGAAAATTACAGGGACACTCCTCCACCGAGAAGATTCATATTTCAGAATCAACAACTGACAACAACAGATAGGTCTCAGGAAGAAAAAGGATTCATAAGAGCACCTCCTTTCAGAAGATCTTCAACTCCCAGGTATCAAACTATTTTTTTTGGTTTATGTTATGCATGTAATAATTTTTGACATAAAGTTGTGAATTGCAGAGCTAACAACATGAACATAAACAACTTTGAAAGTCCTACACAAAAGGGCTATCCAAGAAGGCCTAGTGAAACACAGAGAAGAACTTGCAACATGTTTGAATCATTGAGCATTGAAGTGGAATGTTACAAGTGTTAAAACTTTGGACACATGACAAAAGATTGCATAATGACAATCTCTCCTAGAGAACCAAAACAAAACAACAACAATCACATGCAACAACCTCAGAAAAGGACATGGATAAGAAAGAAGAATCAGTACAACAATGAAGAATGCACACTCTCTCTACAAGCTAAGAAAAAGAAACTTGGTTGGTATGTTGACAGTGGATGCTCACAACACATGACAGGTGATAGAGACAGGTTTCTTACATTAATAAAGGAAATAAATGGATCAATATCCTTCGAAAATGATGATTCAGCTAAAATCATTGGAAAATGCATAGTCAGAATTGGGAACAAGAATGCAAAGGCAGAAAATGTTCTACTAGTAGAAGATATGAAACACCATCTTCTAAGTGTGATTCAAATGTGTGACCAAGGTCATAAAGTTACTTTTGATTCACAAAAGTGTGAGATAAGAAAAGAAGGTTCAGGAAAATTGATTGCTACAACTACGAGAACTTCAAGCAACATATATGTGTTAAGTGAAATTGGAAATGAAAAGTGTTTTCTAGGAAAGGAAGATGAAAGTTGGCCTTGGCACAAAAGAATGGGTCACGTAAATTTTGATAACCTTGTCAAAGTCAACAACAAAGAAGCAGTCAGAGAAATGCCCCAAATCACGAAACCAACCAACACTTTATGCAAGCATTGTCAACAAGGAAAGCAACCAAAGACCATGTTCAAATCAAAGGAATATTCAACGACAAGACCACTGGAAATTGTGCATACTGATGTAGTTGGACCAACTACAACAAAGGGTTTAAAAGGTGAGAAACACTTTATGTTATTAGTTGATTATTATAAAAGAATGATTGCAGTTTGATTTCTCAAGAATAAGTCAAAAGCTTTTGAAAAACTCAATATATACAAGGAAATGGTTGAAAATGAAATGGATTCAATAATCAAATGCTTGAGATCTGATAATGGAGGAGAGTTCACTTCAAAGGAATTTATGGACTATTGTAGCAGTCATGGAATAAAGAGACAATTCTTCGTTGCTAGGACACCTCAACAAAATGGAGTTGTTGAAAGAAAGAACATGACAGTACAAGAAATGGCTCGAACAATTCTAATGGATTCCAAATTGACAGATATTTTTTGGACATAGGCAATGCATACAATAGTTCACATTCAAAACAGAGTAATGCTCAGAAACAACACTGACAAAACCCCCTACGAGCTATGGAAAGGAATACCAACAAATGTGAAGCACTTCAAAGTTTTTGGAAGCAAATGCTACATCAAAAGAGAATATGGTAGAATGGGAAAGTTTGACTCTCGTGTGGACAAAGGAGTACTTGTTGGTTAGTCAAGTACAAGGAAAGAATACAAGTGTTACAACTTGAGATTGAACAAAGTTGTGGAAATCATCAAAGAACAATTAATGAAATAAGTAGACAAGAATTAAAGGAAGAAGAAAACGAATCAATGGAATAGATTTATGAAAAAGAAACAAAATATTAAAAAGAAGGGGAAGATGAAGAGGATCCGACAGAAGCAGAAGAGAAAGTTCAGAAAGTGCCTCCAAAGACACCTAGAAGACGAGTATAGAAGAATCATCATTCAGATCAAATTATCAGAAACAAAGATGCAGGAGTTGAGACTAGAAGAAGAATGCGTTCACCAGAACAAACACACATAGCACTCACATCTACGATTGAACCAACCTGTTTTGAAGAGGCCATCAAGGATGAATTTTGGAATAAGGCCATGGATGAAGAATTGGATCAAATAGAGAAAAATGACACTTGGGAATTGGTTCCAAGACCAAATGATAAGAATGTGATCGAAAAAAAGTGGGTATACAGGAATAAATTGAATGAATATGGAAAGGTTACAAGGAACAAAGCTAGATTGGTATGTAAAGTATATGCACAGGTTGAAGGAATAGACTTCGAAGAAACATTTTCCCCAGTTGCCATGATGGAATCAATATGATTTCTTTTAGCTTATGCATGCTCTGAAAATATTAAACTGTATCAGATGGACGTAAAATCATCTTTTCTGAATGGGGAACTTGAAGAAGAAGTCTACATTGAACAACCAGAAGGATTTCAATTGTCATAGAATGTAGATTATGTTTGCAAATTAAAGAAGGCCTTGTATGGTCTAAAACAGTCTCCTAGAGCATGGTACTCTAGACTGGATAAATATTTACAGCATGCAGGGTTCAGAAAAACAAGTGATGACAACAACCTCTACGTCAAGATACGTTAAAGAAACCAAGGAATTTTTATTTCTCAAACCAAGTATATCAGAGAAATGCTAAAGAGGTTTGGAATGGAAGATTGCAAACCAGCTATCACTCCCATGCAAACCAGTTGCAAGTTGAGAAAATTTGATGATTCAAAGTCTACAAATCAAAGGTAATACATGTCAATGATTGGTATCCTACTATATGTGACAACATCCATATCATATGTAATGCAAGCAGTTGGACAGGTGGGACGATTTCAAGTAGAAACAAAGGAATCACATGTATTATTAGTGAAGAGGATTTTTAGATATCTCAAAGGAACATAATTATGGTATCCAAAAGTAAAGGATCTATCACTTATTGCCTACACAAATGCAGATTGGGCAGGTTGTATTGATGACCGACAAAGCACTAGTGGAGCAACGTTCTACTTGGGTGAGTGTTTAGTATCATGGCTAAGCAAGAAACAATCATCGATATCTTTATCTAAAACTGAGGTGGAGTATATTACAACAACAACATGTTGTACACAGGTTCTTGGGATGAAACAAACTCTGACAGATATGCAGGTTGAGTATGATGAGCCCATTCCAATCTATTGTGATAATACAAGTGCCATAGGTATCTCAAAGAAACCGGTGATGCACTCCAAGACAAAGCACATTCCAATCAAGTATCACTTTCTACGGGAACAGGTTGCAGAAAAAAACATCAGAGTTGAGTATGTGGGCACAGAAAAACAAGTGGCAGACATCTTTACAAAACCACTTCCACGGGAAGCCTTTAAGTATCTGCACTAGAGACTCAGAGTTATTTCTACTCCAAAATGAATGCTTTTGAATGCTTATTTTATATGTCTTAGATGTACACAAGGAAGCACCATAAAGAGGACAGTTCAGTTAGGGGGAGCAGCCCCAGATGGAAAGATACCTTTGTTATTGATGATAAAGGGGGAGAGATTTATCAGATGAAAATGATAGAGGCATGATTCCAGGGGGAGAAATGGTCACAGAGATGCAGAGGACAAAGACATGGTTCCAGAGGGAGCATGAGTGATATGACTTTAGTGTTGCATAACATGATTTCAGTATTTCATAAGAGTGTTTCCATCAATGCCAAAGGGGGATATTGTTGATTAAGGTTGGTTGTCATTGATGTCAACTCTTGAAGAAAGTCTGGTAGCACAAAGGTTTGTGTAATGGACCCAAGTTTGTTTGATGTAAAGATGACTCATTATTGTCTTGTCATGGTTGATAAGAAGTACAAATTGATGAAATCCAAAGTGGTCCCCTTATGGTGAAATCCCTCACAGGAAGATGCTCTGTGGATTGATTTATCCTAGAAGTATGGTTAAAGAACCCATGCTTAGTTATGGAATAATGAGGTGAAGGTCGGTGGATGTGTCATTGAAACTATCCTAGATGAATAGTGCTTGTCATGCCATTTCCAGTGGTATGTGGAACATCACATAACTCCTCACGGTTAGAGAGTTATGGACATATGAAGTTGGAGAACCCTCATGAGTCATATAGAAGCCCATAAAACTCAAAGTGTTTGCAAAAGAAATTATTTGAATAATAAAGTAAATGGAGAACTCCCTAAAATAAGGAAAGTGTAATGCTACATGAAAGTATAAATAAGAGGCAATGATCTCTCATTAAATCACACTTGAACACATTGAATGTCTTTTGTTGTGTGAGGTTTATTGCAAGTACTCATTAACACATCTGAAGTTGTGAAAGGCTGAGGTAGTACGAAGGGTTGACAGCGAAATTCTAGAAATTACAATGAATACTGAAAAACATTATTTTCTGAGGTGTACGCTGGCTGACAATGTATTAGGGTGCGTACATACTGAGGTGTACGTGGGTTGACAATGTATTAGGGTGCGTACGTACACGGGCTATCAGTGTATTAGGGTGCATACATGTTGGTAAATCCATGGAAACTTGAGAAGATGAAGAGGAAGAGGTTCTAGATTCTGAAATCAAGCTCCCAGGAAGGTCTACAGTGGTCATATAGATCATATCTATCCATTGGTTCAAAAGGTATGTCTTATTTCTATGAATAGTTGGATTTTGATGTATGCATGAGAAACGGTTATGGAGATTTGAGGATTCTCCCTAGAGAGACCAGTAGTTGCATGGGATCTTCTTCATAAGTCATATCTACAGAAATACAGTGCTGGTATATTTATCATTGATACTTCTTGTTGAGGCACATCTTGTATTTCTTGGCATATGGCTAAGGGTTTGAGGTACATGGTTGAGAGTTTGTATTTGTGAAGTGGTTGATGTATTGAGAGGTTGAATATTAGAAAGGGTTTGATGAATAGATCATGTGAGGGTTATTATACTTGTTCATGATTACACACACCTATATGGCACATGACTAGAGATATATATATATGCTTTGGGTAAATTTTATGTATGAGGATGGATGCATAGGGTACAGTTACAGTCTTGATACAGTGACATGTTATAGATCTATGTGAAATAAGTTACACAGGGTCAGAAGTTTTCAAAAGAAAGAAAACCCTAGTTTTCATAAGGCATACGCAGGTTGCATAACAATTTGGTCGCGTACATACACGACTTGCATAACAGATAGGGCGTGTACATATGTGTGTTGCAACACTACAGATCATGTACATGTTGTATTTTGGTTGGTACATGTCCAGTTATGGTACAAATTAATTACAGGGCAGTTGTACAGGTTGGATGTGGGTAAGTGGTACAGGTTGATATAGTTGTACAATGGTATATCTCACAGTGATAGTGTGATAGTGATTTCATGATTCTACTTCTACTTCAGGGCGGTTGGATGGGGCAAGGATAGGTGGTTGTATCCGGAGAACTTAGGGGGTTATAGGCTCATTCTAGTTGTAGCCAGAGAATTGGGGAGTTAGAGATTCCCTCAGGTTGTAGCCTGGGAAACTAGGGGGTTGGAGCCTCCTTCTAGTTGCACCTAGAAAACAAAGGAATTTGGTGCTTCCAATGAATGTAATTCTTCAAGACATATAAGAAAAATCATTCTGTGGTTTTCTCCCGCTTTGGGTTTCCACGCAAAACATTGGTGTATTGTGTATGTGTATGATTATTCATTTATTCATTTCTTATTTACTCTGTGGTTATTGGATGATAATTCTACATGGATATAACACTTGGATTATATGGTTAAAAAGGATTAGAATTCTCTATTACTGATTCACCCCCCCCCAGCCTCATTAATCCAACAAAAAGTATATCCTGAGCACGAACATTTGCTTGAGTATAGTTTTTATCCATCCCTTGTAGGAATACCTTTGGCTTGTAGTAAAGTTGATAAGGACCCAGGAGACCTCGAGGAGCCAGAAGAGCTTAAACCTTTAACTTTTCAAGAATCCACAGGAACCAGACAAGTCAAGGATACCATATCAGTGGCTCATACACCCAACCTTTGAGGTTGCGGAAAGTAAACATAGTGAGTGAGTAACATCCTAAGATGGAATCCATAGGTGACTATTGGGATGAACAAACCATGAAAAATATATAGACTCTATTGCGGGAGTATGAGGATCTATTTCCTAAGAGTTTCTCATAATTGAAGGGAATTAAGGGAGATTTAGGAGAAACTAAGATCAATTTAAAACCTGAAGCTAAGCTAGTTAAACACAGAACTTACCGTCTCAATCCATGAGTAAAGGAGAAGTTTAAGAAGGAGATAGATTGAATGTTAGCTGCTAGGTTGATTTTTCCCATGGATGAGGTTGAATGGATCAGTCTTATTGTGATACAAAGCAAGAAGGGTACCGATGATATTAGAGTCTGTTTCAAATACAGAATTTTAAACTCATCATGTGTACACAAGCCTTTTCTGACTCCCTTCAATGATGAAGTACTAGATCAGGTGGCAGGAAAGGAGGCATACTCATTCACAGATGGGTTTTATGGGTATCACCAAGTTAGAATTGCGGAAGAGGACAAGAGAAAAAATACCTTCACTATTGAATGGGGATTGTTTGCTTAGAATGTCATGCCCTTTGGGGTAAAGAATGCCCCAACCATTTTCTATTGAATAGTTATTGCTTCATTCTGTGACTTCATTCATAAATTTCTTGAAGTGTATATGGATGATTGGGCTATATACAACCTATTAAAGGAGCACATAGGTTTACTTCGGTTGATGTTTGATTGTTGGAGACAGCTATATATTTTGTTAAACTTGAAGAAGTGTATTTTTTGTGTACCATTTGGAAATATCATAGGGCATATAGTATGTAGGGAGGGAGTACTAGTGGAACCTGCAAAGGTTGCAGTCATCCTCAATGTGCCCCCTCCTACAATTGTTAAACAGTTGCGGTCAACATTGGGACATATGGGATATTATCTCCGATTTATCAGGAATTATGCTAGCATAACTACCCCGTTGAATAAATTGTTGAAGAAATATGAAGCTTTCAAGTGGAAACCAGAGTGTGATCAAGCTTCTGACACCCTTAAAGAAAAAGTAAGCACTGCCCCTATTCTGGTATACCTAAACTGGCAAGTGGAATTCCATGTACACATTGATGCCTTTGGGTGCAAACCTTGCATGACCTAGTGAAGGAAACCTAGATCATCCCATCTACTTTTCTAGTAGAAATCTCTCTCAATCTGAGCGCAACTACACTACCATCAAAAGGGAAGGTTTGGCTATGGTTTACACTTTACAAAAGTTTAGAAATTATATGTTGGGTGGTCAATTTAAAATTTTCATTGATCATTATACTTTAAAATATTTAGTTTATAAGGATGTGTTGGAAGGAAGAATTTGTAGATGGTTGTTGTTGGTTTGGAGTTTTTCTTTGAGGTCATTATTAAGCCAGGTAAATTAAATGTGGGTCACAACCATTTGTATAGACTAGAGTTAGGAGAAAGTGGCAAAGTTGTAGATGACCAACTCCCAAATGTATATCTTTTCAAAGTTGAATTTATTCATGATTACTTGTCTTACATTTCCTTATTTCTTAGCACGAGTGTTTTCCTTGAAATTATTATGCAACTCAAAAGAGACACCTAGTGGTTCATGTCTTAGAATATTAGTTGATTGTAGGTCAGCTGTACAAATTGGGACTGGACAATATCCTCAAAAAATGTGTACATGACCATGAAAGGTTGTATATCTTGTGGGAGTGTCACAATGGAGTTGCATGAGGCCATGTAGGAGGTAAGGTAACAACAAATAAATTATTACAGGCATGATTGTGGTGGCCTACTGTATTCAAGGATGCCAAACAATATGCCAAAATGTGTGATGTCTATTAATGGGTTGGTAAGACATTGCATAGAGATGAGTTCCTATTACACCCATTTTGTGCCTTGCATGAATTCAAGAAATGGGTTGTGGACTTTATTGGTCCCATTAACCCATCGAATAAGCATTCAAAGGCAAGATACATTATTACCACAACGAATTACTTGGCTTGTTGGGATGAAGGAGACATTGTTTGGGATTTCACTAAAGACGCATTAACACAATTCATTTTTTAGAACATCATTACCAGGTTTGGTTGTCCTCATAGTTTGATCAATGATCAAGGATCCCACTTTATTAGTGATACTATCGTGACCCTCACGAGAGAGTTTCTGATTCAGCACCATAAGAGCAGTTTGTACCATCTGCAAGCTAATGGAACAATGGAAGCATTGAACAAGATCTTGGAGAGGGGATTAACTAAAGTATGTTGCACAAGTTAGTATGATTGGGATGAGCGAGTTCCGACAATATTATGGGCTTAGAGGACTACTACAAAGAAAATGCATAAGTATACTCCATTCTAACTGGTTTATGGCAAAGAAGAAGTTGTTCTTGTTGATTCCATTGCTCAAAGTTTATACATTGCACACGTGACTCAGATGACAAACAATGAATCGGTTGCAGAAAGGCTCGTGGAATTGATGGAACCCGAGGAAGTCTTATTCTTAGCATATTTTCATCAAACTATGGAAAATTCTAGATGGAAGGCTTGGCATGACAGGCACATTAAGACCATGAATTTTGCATAAGGAGATAAAGTATTTTTATACGATAGTAAGTACCAAAAGTATCTCGAAAAACTATAGATGTATTGACTCAGACCCTTTATAGTTTTGGAAGTACATGACTCTGAAGATGTTAGGCTCACGCAACATGATGATATTCTTCGTCTAGGATGGGTGAATGGTGCACACCTGAAGCCCTACTTTTCTTCTTAATAAGTGAAGTTTCACCACACTCCTGTCACAGGGAGTGAGGCTAGTAGGTAGAATTTCGAGTTGTTTTGCTATTTTCCTTTTCTGTTAATAAAAGGGTGACATGTATCATTGTCACTCGGTCTATAGTTTAGTTGTCATTGTCAATTTATCCAGCTTGGATATCACTTTTGTGGTCATGAAATTCTAAATCGAAGTCTAAATCAAATCTTGGTGCATTTAGTAGCTTCCAAGTTCAAAATTTGTGCCCTGTTGTTGTCACGTTGTTAGTTAAATGTCGTTGATACCTTTTTTCTTGTCATCCCATCATCACCAGTCAAAGTCATTTAAATCTCAAAAATTGTCGGTACTTCTTTGGTTGATTGTTAGTGTGACCATTACTTTCCCATTCACCCCGATATCCTCATGTCGTGTTTCTACTTATGCTCTTAGTTACCCAAATCACCCGTGGATTTTTCCATGCTCGATGGATAGGTCTAACGTTAATGTTGAGTTACCTCCATGTTGTATATCTTAATGCATGATTATCACGTTACCTCTCGACTGTTGTCTGTAATCTCAACTTTTTCAGAATGTCAAATCTTATTGTGTTTTTCTCAAGTTAGTTGCATATTCAGTCCTGGAGCCCCTTGAGCAATTTGTAAGCCCACACCTATGCCTCTATCCACCAATCTTGTTTTTCTACAAATGTCGGTCTATTAGGATGGTTTTCACTACCATTCGGGGAGATCTTCCCAATTTTTTTGTTCCATAGGAGTTCATCGATACATGGGTTGAAGTAATAGGTGATCTCCACAACAAAGTTGAGAAAACTTGATTGTTGGACATCGATTTCACAGATGCCACTCAGTTTCTGCAGATGGTGATTCATGCCTTTATGGATTTTTTGGCACTATCGACCAATGAGTTGCAGTTGGGGTGGAAATAATCATACATCCCCCTACGAAACTCCACATTGATGAATTTATATGACTCACCAATGTTTGGCACCACTGGAGATGTTACACGGTGCACCAAGTTTTTCATCAGCCACGTGCACAACAATACCTTGTGGTTGGACCAAGCTTACCCTATCCATGTGGAAGATATCCACAAGCTTACTAGTCTATCCATGGAGGGGGAGGATGTAAAGGATGACTTCTAGGCTTCAAGGAAGCATGTCCACAAGAAGGGAGAACTCAGTCTGTATGAGAAGTATGACACCGATCGAGGAGGTCGGGGAGTGCATACTGATATCATCAATGATGAGTAGGTCAAGTTTTCTTGCTATATGATTGTAGTCAAGGTCATGAAGAATTAATCAATGGGTGAATGCATGTTGGATACTATATTTGTGGAAACATTCTTTAAAGAAGGTGCTCAACTACTCTGGTTCCAGTACCTACTCACCAAAATGTTGCAGGCCAATGGCAATGCCCATGAATGGTCCACCTATTTTCTTTATGGATACCTATTAGTTTATTTTGCGATGTGGAAGTGGCAGCCACCATCAGTATGCTCTTTGTCTGCTACTCCTGACAGCCGCCTTACCAAGTTGTTTGACTCCTGGCATGCTCGCACTTCTAGTGCCACATACTACAATACTGCCTTTGTCTAGTGGTACAACAACCTTGTTACCGCTACTCAGCAGCTGAGGATTCCATAGAATTTACTCAACCGACATACTCATAACATTTGGTTTGACATGAACCAAGACAATACATTTCTGCAACCTCTCAGCACTTGTTGACAAAGTGTCCTCAGAGACGTGATTTTATTAATAGGGAAAATATCATTTACAAACATAAGTGAGGACTCAAAACCTACTTAACCTCACTTTAAGAAAGAGCTTGTTTGTATATCTCAACTCTAAACTAAAATATAGGAGAACAACTAATCACATAATCACATGAGTATGATAGGTGTCCTTTACATAGAATCTAGGTATCCTTATCCTAACAAACTAGAATAAACTACTTTCTAAAAATATTTAAAATAGGAAAATACTTAAACTATAGAAATTTAGGATTATGAGGATAACAATTTTCCACATGAACCCATTTTTGTTCTACCTGGATGAGTCCCTTTTGGATAAGGAAGCTATGGTTTGGCTAGGAGTTCTCAAAGAAAAAAAGAGGTCAGATTTTTCTTATACGTTGTCTGCCATTTTGCAATGGTCAACTCCTGCATAGACCCCTGGTGTTGGGACCAACTCAACAAAGAGAGAGAAGATGCCTGCAAGCTCAGACAAAGGGGAATATGAAGGTGAAGAGGAAGAGCTATCTGGGGGTACAATGTATATTCCTTTCTCATCCATTTTATATGAAGTCACCATCTTAGGTAAGAAATTACATGAATTAGTTGCTTCTACTTTCCCTTTAAAGAAGTAGTTCATTGAATATCCATACAAGTCCGTCGTTGATCCCATTATCACTAAGGCCATTATTATGTATTCTCTTCCACCTCCAACCCAAACCATCACCCCTCCTATATGCACCACTACCTGCATTCATTCCTGGGTCCCTATGATAACCATCATCGATGAACCCCTGGTAAAGAAAAAATATACCCCCATCATTGAGGAAATTCCCAGCCAATAGCTTAGTTTCCCATCAACATCCCATTCGCCACTCAACAATCCACTGCCCACACCCACTTCAACATGGTCTTGCCATAGATTTTCGACCCCTCTATCACAAATGTCACCACCGTCATTCCCATCTCGTCCACTTTCCCCCAAGTTTTGCGCGTCCAATTTCCCCTGGGCACACAACCAAAAAATGTTTTCCATTCAGAGCCAGAGATAGGGCCATAGATGCAAGTTTTGATGGACCAGGATCCTCCACAAGACCAACTATATACCCAGTATGACACCCAATCAACTCACAAAAAGACCTCAGTCAAGGAACATATTGTACCCATGTTTCAGGACCCACAATAGTTCCGAGCTATCCTAGAGTTATGCCTGAAGAAAATAGATGTAGTTGCAATGCTTCCATAGGAGGTCCAATACCGGCTTGCAAATAGCTTTAGAGCTCCCTCATCTATTTCTGACGGGTTTGGCACCCCTAGACTGTCTGAGCGATCTGTCGCTAGTGGCCAACCATTGGCTTCACAATTTCCCTTTAATCGGTCTCTTACCACTGGAGAGCTCAAGGCTTTGCCCACCTCACAACTGTTGACCCTCATGAGAGCCTCCATAGATCAACTAGAGCAGAAAATTTCCACGATGGAACAGATGAATGATGCGCTTACCTAGAAGAAGACTCAACTATGCCAAGAACTAATTGTAGCCTCTTATGTCGTGACACATGAGCACGGGTTGTGCACACATGCCTAATCGGTTTTTGTGGTAGTGGTTGGAAAGTTCATCCAAGTTTGGCCCACTTTTAGACAGATGGAACCTAAGTTACCTGAGGAAATCACTCCAGTTGAGCAAGTTGCAAGGGTTGCACTTATTGTTGATGCTTGGACACAGTTGGCATGGAAAACTAACAATCTCTAGCAGCAGTTAGAATTCATTCAGCTCAAAGAAAATGATCCACCCAAAGAGATGATGTAGAAGAATACATAGGTGGTTGCAGAGGGAAATCGGATTAGGTCCTATCTTCATGATCTTGCTAATGAATTTCGTCAAATCTTTGACATGGTTAACAACTGGTTCGGCTTACTAGAATGACACAGTTAACCAATCGAAGAATTGTGTGCACATATCACTAGGATGCACAGGGAATTATGAACCCTTACTGGCCCTATCGAGCAAACAACCAATTTTGTAAAGATCCAGGTCGAATATGAATGACTAGATGCGATGTATGAGTCTACAAGGGTCTCTAAGAAAGAGCTTCGAAAATTTTGGCCTACAATGCAAGCCAAATATGTCCAAATGCAAGCAAATCGGTTCCATTGTTGACACACAATGGACTACTTTGTTGGATAATAAGCCGAAGATCCCAATATGACCACTGCTCAGGAATTTGTTGCAGGAACCTCAATTTTGGCGAGGAAATGGCAAGACCATGTGGAGCACTAGGAAAAATTCTCCCAATGGGCCCTCGCAATTGTACTTGAGTCGGGCCCTCTGTTTGAGGGAGACCACAATAGAGAAGTGGAAGGTTGACTCGAGACAAGTCAAATATTTTGGTTGGGGCATGTTGGGCCCTCCATTTTTTAGGGATCCCCATTTTGTGGAAATACCAAAGTCTTTTGAGAAATAAAAGTATGGTAGCGAAAGATCAGAAGCGACGAAAACAAATTAGAAGAGAAAAAAACCAACTGATATTCTAACAACATTAGAAAAGAATCATGCGCCAGCTGGAAAAATAAAAGAAAATCCAAAGATCTCTAGCACGTGCAAGGAAGAAGCTGGAAAAGAAGCGAAATCAAGAATCAACGCCAGAAAGACAAGGAAATCAAGAAGCCAAGAAGCGATCAAGGAAACAATATAAATTTGGAGTTATGTAATGGGAAAGGGTTACACTCTTATGATGTTATTATCATTGTTAATAGTATGATGTGTATTATTGATTATATCTTGTAAGATCTATTGTAAATGGGTTCAAATGGCACTCTGCTTGCACAAAATCTTAAGAGTTTGTAACAGGTATAAAGGGATATATTTTGTTGTGTACGTTGTTGTATGAGAGTTGTAATTGTTGTAACACCATGATGAGGTGATGATAATATAGAAGAAGGTTATTTAGGCTCTAAAATTTTGTTATAATGTGCATGAATCCATAGTTTCTCTTTTGTGTGACTGCTTTTGTTATGTCTAGTTAGAAATTACCCATTGTTTATGTAATACTTGTTGTGTATTGATGAATTAAATTGTATATTGTCATTTTGAACACGATGGTGCATCCTCTTTGACTCCCTTCACCACTTAAGTCTTGGATGCACTTCAAATGAGACCTTCTTCCCTTGCGGAAGCTTGAATATGCCAGTGTTGCTAGAATACAACAATACCTTTGTTGGTAATCTTCGAGAACCCTGGCCTTGATCTTGCGCCAACAAGTATGAATTTGTATGTACAAATACATGTCAATTTTTATCAAAGACTAATGAGTTGTAATTTTTGCATCTTCAAATTAATCAAATATTTATAATTGATGATGTAACAATCCTAGGATGTGTTGTTTTTTTTCATATGATATATGATCGATATATTATTACAATGATGAGTGTTCCATATATAGAGAACATATGGTGACCATCCATGAAAGGATGTGTCCCTTGGGTAATCAATAACTATTTATTATTATCATTTACTTATTATATATAGTATTTAATAATCAATAATTATATTATTAATTATTAATCTAAGAGAATGTCTTCCCGTTGTTGTCCAAACATAAACACTCCCTCTCAAAGAGGGAGACATTCTGTAGCATGCCAATCTTGTCTCCAAAGTATAAAAACTTCACCCTATACTCATGACACTTGTCTGTTAGTCTTGGAAGATGTCTCTCTCCCACCTGAACTAAGGAGAAACTCCTTTTGCGGCTCTCCCTCTAACCCAATTGTCTCTCTCTAAGATCGGGCTCACTCTGGGTTTGCATGTGGTAGCATATAACATCTTGAGTCTTTATCATTCCTTGTCAAATCACCATGACTAGGAAAAATAAAACACTAGGATATTTCACCACAGGTACACACCTGTGAGTGAATGTTAATCTGATGCTAACTGACACGTGGAAAGTAATTCAAGCACCTTGAGTCCATATTATTCCTTGTCATGATCAAGGAAGGACTACGCCTGGGCCCATTTACCACAAGTGCACCTTTATGATAAATGTATTATATATCCCTTGGTATGCAACCCAATCTCGGAGAAGGTATGCCTGATGTTGAAACATCAACACTCCCTCTTAGCTTGGGAGGTATCTTTCCACAGTAGTACACAACTACTATCCAGTGGTACAAAACCACTGCTATTAGAACACAGATATTGTCTAGTGACACACAGTCTCTTCCAGTGGTACACAACCACTGGAGTATTGCACAACTACTATCCAGAGACACACAGTCTATGCCAATGGTACACAACCATTGTAGTAGAAAAAGGTCGATCACACATGGCACTCCCATGTGGACTTCTAGAGGATACTCCCTCTAGAAACACTAGGGTCAACTCCCCATAGTGTGTGACGTCAAGGTAAACTCCCTTGACATGTCCTCATGTGCTCTCTACAAGGGACGTTGGGCTATAAGCCCAAACCCACTTATCCCTTCTCAGATAAGTGTCCCACTTATCCCTTCTCGAAAAAGTGTCCTCACAGATAAACTCAAATCAGTTCATAGAGGAGTACAATATGGAGAATGTATGTCACACATGGAACTCCCATGTGCACTTCTAGAGGCTACTTCCTCTAGAAACACTAGGTAAAATACCCATAGTGTGTGACGTCAAGGTCAACTCCCTTGGCATGTCCTCATGTTCTCTCCACATGGGATATTTCCTCATGTTCTCTCCACAAGGGACGTTGGGATATAATACCAAACCCAATTATCCCTTCTCGGATAAGTGTTTCACTTATCCCTTCTCAGATAAGTGTTTCACTTATCCCTTCTCGAATAAGTGTCCTCACAGATCAACTCAACTCATTTCACAGAGGATTACGATATGGATAATGTCTATCACACATGGCACTCCCATGTGGACTTCYAGAGGCTACTCCCTTTAGAAACAATAGGGTTAACTCCCCATAGTGTTTGACATCAAGGTCAACTCCCTTGACATGTCCTCATGTGCTCTCCACATGGAATGTGTCCTCATGTGCTCTCCACATGGAATGTGTCCTCATGTGCTCTCCACAAGGGACATTGGGCTATCCCTTCTCAAATAAGGGTCCTCACAGATCAACACACTTATCCCTTCTTGGATAATCCCAAACCCACTTATCCCTTCTTGGATAAGTGTCCTCACATATCAAATCAACTTAGTCACATAGGAGTACGATATGGAGAGTGTCTCAGGAATCTTCAAACATCAACACTCCCTCTCAGCGAGGGAGGCATTATTTTCCATGCCAAGTCTATCATGGAAGTACTCGAACTTCATCTTGGTTTGGTAAGAACATCAACAACCTGCTCATCTATAGGAAGGTATTGCACCAGTACTTCCTTCCTCTGCACCATGTCTAGGAATAATAGTGGAATCCATCACATGCCCAAAGAAATATGCAAGGATCTTTTGAAGCCACACTACTTCGCAAAATTCCACACTCAATGCAATGTGCTTTGCTTCTGTGGTTCTCGAGGCCATAGAATTTTGTTTTCTGCTACACCAGGAAACCATGGAAGATCCCAAAGTGAAGCAACACCAAGAGGTGATTTTCCTATCCATCAGACTCCCTGCCCAATCAGAGTTAGTATATCCCTGCAATCTCATGTCAATACTGGAAGTATATCTCATACCATGTCCAACTATTCCTCGCAGGTATCTCAACACATGCTTCGCAACAATCTAGTTTGTATGGCTTCGTTGACCCATAAACTGGCTAAATGTACTCATTGCATAAAAAATATTTGGTCTGGTGTTAACAAGATGCATCAATGTTCCAATCAATTTTTAGTACATAGTCATAATTTTGTCAGAATCGGAAGAATACAAACTTAGTTTCTTCAAATTTGTCACCATTGGTGTAGCCACGAGCTTCCAGTTCAACATCCCAAACTTCTTCAATATCTCAACTGTGTACTTCCCCTAACTCAAGAAGATATCATCAGTTCTCTGCCACACCTCTAGTCCTAAGAATTAGTGCATCATACCAAGGTCCTTCATCTCAAACTCAGAGGCCAACGCATACTTACATTCAACAATAAGGCTCTTTGTATCGATGAGGAATAGATCATCAATGTAGAGGACCAAAATCAGGGACTCACCATTAACATCCTTGTAGTACAGGATAGGATCGACAACACTTTTGTTGAAGCCCAAACTCATTAGGTGTCCATCAATCCTCGTATACCAAGCTCAAGGTGTGTGCTTGAGTCCATACAGGGCCTTCTTCAACCTACACACATGAGACTCCTTCTCATGTATCACAAAACCATCTGGTTTCTCGATGTATACTTCTTCCTTAATATCTCCATTGAGAAAGTATATCTTCACATCCATTTGATGTACTCTCCAACCCATGGATGTTGCATGGGAAATAATCATTCGGATAGAAGTGTATCAATCAACATGAGCAAATGTCTCCTCATAATCTATTTCCTCCACCTAAGAGAATCCTCTAGCAACAAATCTCATTTTGTGCATCTTGATGCTCCCATCAAATGTGTGTTTGATCTTATAGATCCATTTGGAAGTCACTACAGAATTCCCCTTAGGTATCAGAACAATATCCCACACATCATTCTTCATGATGGACTGATACTCCTCCATCATGACATCTCTCCATACTGGATGACTAGTTCCCTTTTAATAACAGGAAAGCTCAAAATGAATGATGTTGTTCATAGTTGTGGTATAGCATGAATGTCTTTGAGGTTTCTTTCTCACTCGGAAGGTACCACGAGGAGTTGCATGTCCTTCTTCCTCCCATGGAGTTTGACGAGCCCATGCAGGTCTCTTCCGAACTATTTCAATATCTATGGGAACATTAACTGGAGCTACATGATCAATGGGACCAATTTGATAAATAGGCTCAACTGTCTCCCTCTGAAAGGTAATGTCATCTTGGACCATATTTGACATATAGAGGTTTCCTCATGAAACTAATGTCTAAGACATATCAAGGTTACCTCATGGAACCAATGTCTCACAAGACATATCGAGGTTTTCTTTTGAAACCAATGTCTTGGTTCGTTCATCTCACCATATGAAGTCATGATGAAGTCTACATTCGCCCCTACTAGTCCACACAGGACCCTCCAAGGAGAATTTCTCATGATGTTTCCTCAAACATCAACACTCCCTTTAGATTTGGAGGTGACTCATCCTCTATCTATGCTCCCTCTGATACTGAAGGTAAATCTTCCTCATTCTATGGCGATAACTCAATATCTTCTCCCTATGGATGTATTACATCCTCCTCTACTTGGATCTATCACCATAGTTATGCTACAATCAGTATTGACTAGTTGTATCCATGATCATTAGAATTGTCTCTGCTATTTGGCATGGTCCCATCCTTGGAGGTACATTGCTCCTATATACTTCTTGTCTCTAAGCATCATGTTTGGAAATGTCTCTCCTTGATATCATGTTGAAAGGTCTTTCCCTCCATGTCTTCCTCCTGCGACCGTCATTATGGCTCTTTCTTGGAGCTATTACATGTGACCTTCATGGAACAAGAAACAAGAACAACAAAAAGCATCTCCTAGAGGAGATGAATTTATCTTATGCACAACTATATGCAGTGACCCTCCAAATGATACGTCTTCTACTATGACCAACACACATCTAGCATATATGTGATGTCATACGGTCTTATGAGGAAAATCACTCTATGGCTGGGGTAAACCACAACAAACATAAATGGAAACATAAATCAACTCTAATCTCAAGTATTCTATATAAAAAAACATGCTAACAAGACAAGATAAATATCCTACCTCGTCTGGACGTTCGATGAAGTCCATCATTGAGCACTTGACCCAAAGCTATATACCTGCAACTTGTCCTCAACAACCAAGATACACAATAATATGGTGATAATATATAAATTTATCACATATAATAGCATAATACATCAATATTCATAACAAATATTCCCATGGAATAACAATTCAAATATTTGCGAGACATTAATTGGACGAGAAAAGAATATTTCTATTAAAATGTAATCAACAAAAGTGTGTGAATGACAAACTTCCATGTCGGCACATTCGGAACTGAGAAAATAAGAACCTTCCATCTGGGCCTCCACCACTTCAATCCTCCACCAAAGGAAAGCTCATATAAGAGAGATAATGAGGTTCTCCATCAAATAGGGAAGATATTCGGTGTTAAATAATGTGTTCAGAGTTAAAAGGACAAAAGCATGCAAAATCAATATGAAGTGAATAATTTCTTCATAGTAACTTTTCTCTCAAAGTTGAATTCTTCTCCTCTTTTCCCCAGCTTGGATATGGCACATTTATAGCCTTCAAATGGAACTGAGGGGCCGAGTCACAACGTTACCAGTATATGGAAGGTCAAGGATCATGGATCTCGTGATGTGACATGGAAACCTGACACCATTTTTAATTTTGGGCACAAAACCTTATGTATGTGGTTTTTGATGGTGCAACCTGCGTATACACATGTTGTATAGTTGTTAAGGTGTGTATATGTGGAAAAATATGTTTGTTAGCTCTGGGAATTGAAAAAAGGGGACTTCAAGTCTACATAGGGAAATGGAAAAGGCCTTCTAAGAAAGTTGCATGGGGTGAGGAAAATCATGTTATAATAGATGCCCCCTAATGTGTGAGGTCAGAGGAGTATATGCAATGTAAAAAATACATTATAATTCCCAGAAGTGGAGTGATGGAGACCCAGCTGGACGAACTAGTTTCTCATAAGAATATTACAATCCATAATGACTTTGTACACATGACTTCCAATTTGAATTACACTGCAGATCCATGTGGAAAGATACCAAAAAATTTCTCATGGCCATGAATAGGCAATACAAAGGTAGATATATGACATAGGCTGTCATAGTCACGAACAAGGCCCAGTGAAAACTAGTCTCAAAATCAATCTGAAGATATATGTATACAATGGAGTACAATCTGATATCCCATGATCACTGGAGTCAAATAGGTATTGGTCCAATGAATGATAGAAACAACTCATGAAAGTTGTGACTATGAACTAATGTCTTCAAGTCTTCTCCACGATCCGCCAAAGGTGCAAGTCTACATCATGTGAATAAAGGATTTGAGGTCGAACACAATGAGACTTCATTTGATTACCGATCATTAAGTTATACCATTAACAAATGTGAGACAACCTACTGGTGATGAAAGTAGGTATCAAGGCACCAAGTACATTCTTACAAGTGTGAATAAAGGTGTTGAGTTCAAACAATTGAAGAATTCATCAATCAGGATACACTGATGTATTCCCGACTGTCGATGCCGAGAGAACCTACCACTGATGACTGCAAGCCTCTAGGTACTCATAAGACTCTAGGCCTCGTTTACAGAATAGATGGTTTGAATTCGATGGAAGGAGACCTACTGAAAGGAGATAATTAAGGCATATCTCATCAGTCAGCACGAGGTATGAATCAGTAGCTCGATGATTTGGAGGAACTCAGATGAAGAACATGTTCATGAACCAATGACCCTGTGCGTCTTTCGCATGCACTAGATGCAAGCAATGCATGAAAAATACCCTCTTAATAGAAACCAATAATGAAAATTGTCGACAAAGGTGAGGAAACCACCAATAAGGATAATGGCATCCAAGACACTATAGGAATCACAATGTGTGAATAGAGTTATTGTCGTAAAGCACAAGGGAAACCCCTCAGTCAGAGACCAATGAGAAGATGTCGATTTTTGGGTTCAAGGTTACCTACCCATAATGAAAGTAGGACCAGGGTGCACGATAGGACTACAACTTCCCGTAATTATGAGATGTATTGAGGGTATGGATGACATGAAAAGTCAAGAGTTCTCAAAAATGGTCGACACAGGATTATAGACATCCTTTCAACAAGAGAATGAGATATATGGAAGACTATGGCATCATAGACTCAATGATGAAACTTTGTGATGCAAGAGGCACCAATCAAACTCTCCATAGGTACTGGAAGAGTAACCAGTCGGAGGAGTAGACTCTAAGTAACGATATCAGCTTCCTAAGGTCATGTTAAACCCAAACTTCAGATGACAAGTGGACTCAAAAGTTTGTGCTTTGTTCAAAGGTGACACGACTGCTGCCAACATGAGATAATATTCTTTTCCCACCCGTCTTTTTTTGTTTTTTCATAGACAAATGAATGCTATGATACAAAGGAGGAAATGAGTGTCGTGAGTAAGAAACTAGTTCCAACAATGGAACATACCTATGCTCAATGCAAGGGGGTGCATGCAAGATATGGACACTCGGGGGAATGCTTCCTTGTAGGGTACATGGTGTCAAGGTGCAAAGGATATAAACAAGGCTCTTCTTGGCTAATGATGCAAATTGATGGGTAAATAGGATTATAATTTGAAAGCGGGAACCGACAATAGGCTCAATACTACAAGAAAGAGAGTGAGATGCAATTACAAATTAACTCCAAAGAATGTCCTTTTTCATAAATTTAGTCTACTTGGTCTGAAAAAGGGGTTAAAATTTCACCAAATATATGTCCTTTCAAATCCAATTTACGAGTGTGAAAGAGACAAGTTCACTCGACAATCTTTTCACTTTTTGAGAGAGTTGGAAAAGATCTTAAACCAGACTCATGGGATTCCTATAGGTATAGGTCAGCATGCTTATGAGTAAGAAATGAGGTTCAAATTCAAATTCATATTATCTATAAGGGACTCCCGGTCCTACGGAAAAATCTCTGCATGGGCATTGGATGGCACAAAGGTTCTAACTAGGTAACCCATGTTTGGTAAGTCTCTACCATTCAATGACGACACTTCAAGTAGAAGAAAGAAGGTTTCATGTCACTAACAAATGGGTTTGTACCTAAGGCATACAAATTACAGTTATAGGATAATGCAAGTGTGCAAAACAGAGTGATGACCTATCCTATGTGATGGTCAACAAAAATACCGACCAAAGTCATGAACGAGCAACATGACACTAGAAACCGCAAGAATCCTTGGATAAAACCACGAAAACCAACTCCATCCACTGCACTATTAGTCCACTAGGCCAAAATATTAGTAAAAACTTATGTAAAGTGGGTAAAACATTTCTATAAATAGTGAAAATAACCAATTTTACTATACCATTTGTATTTTTTACCCAAATAGTGCATTTTGGACCAAATTGCCCTTGATATTCAACTGTCAATTGTAAGAACTACGAGTGACAGAATTGACAACTGTATGGACCAAGTAAGTCTTCTTTCCCTTCTCTTCATTTCTATTGGCTTAAAATTTTAATTTAGG
The DNA here is from genome assembly GCA_009831015.1 of Picea engelmannii. Lineage (NCBI taxonomy): Eukaryota > Viridiplantae > Streptophyta > Pinopsida > Pinales > Pinaceae > Picea > Picea engelmannii. The sequence goes on from ML811329.1 coordinate 91,262, forward strand.
CTTCAATTTTTTAGTATTTTAAGGCGTAAATTATAAACTAGGGTGTACGCAGGCTGCAATTCATTGGGTTGTGTATACACAGGCTTATACGCAATTGTTATCAAAACAGACCATGTATATGTATCCCTATATGCGACTGTGTAAATTGAATCTCGTGTACAAGTCTGTGAGTTGAATTTTTTAAATGATATTGACTCAAAATTGGACTTTAAACTTGCAGGATGGTGCTAGAGTGGAGAGAAATATAGCATGAAGAGGTTGATGTTGTAGTAGAAAAATATCTAGGGGCCCAAATGGCATTAAGAATATGTGGGCTATATAAATTTTGGGCTCTCAAAGGAATGAGGGCTCAAGTGAGACTGCTCCAAATGCTAGTGAACTACTGGGATCCAGACACAGAGGCCTTCAACCTTGATGGGAAACCATTGAGGATTGAAGTCGAGGACATATAATTTCTGACAGTATTATCACGTCAGGGTGAGGTGGTGAACCTCAAAGCCCAGGGAGCTGGGAGTGGTATGAATATAGAGGACTACATAGCCATTCATTGTGTTGCAAGGACTGAGAAGGTAGGGATCCAACTCTCGATCAGAGCGATCAACCACCTAAGTCTTAGGATCATTGTCCTAGTGTTGGCACAGATCATAGGGTCAACCTCATTGAATCAGTCATCAAGGCCACTTATGTTCTACTTGGTGGAGTGCTTGTGACCCACAATTTATGACTGGTTCACCTCATTACCAACCAACATGAAGAGCCAACTGACAGACTGCAAACAAGGTAGAAATTGGAACTTTGGATTTGTGTCTATCTTATGTGGTTTTTTCTTCGAGCGAGTTCCAGACTTGGGCCCTAGAGTCGATATTGTTCTGCATGGACCTCGTGATCCATCCATGGCACGGTGGACCAAGGTGATGAGGCAGTTGGTGGGTGGTAGGATTCCAACACCCTACAACGATGATTTTTTCTTCTAGCAGCACCGGTAGGTGATAGATCTGGACGACTACCCATATGCAAGGATCGACTTTAGAGGAGATTTGGACATGCCATTACCACCAGGTTTCGCCTACGGAGACATAGGTATGAATTTTTTTTTAAATATTTCATTTTTTTGTATTTTTGTAAAAGAAACAAACAAAAATATTTTTGGATGATGTCAAGTACTAATTAAAACATGTATTTTTATGGAGATGTGGGTCCATAATGGCCAGATGGACTCCCACGATACCGACGAAGGCACCAGGGGAATGAGCCAGCTGGAGGAGACGCTAAGAGAGTGCTTCAAAACGTGCAGGGAAACCTATCTTGTTTGACACAAATAATTCCCATGGTTTAGGTAGAGGACCTACTAGAGACGATACAGCGGTAGGTGGTAGGTGTTCCCCATGCTTGGGTGTGACTCTTCCAGATTCTCGCAAACGTCATAGTATGCTATCATGACACACATATGGTGCCACAGGCATAGATGTCATGGTTATTGTATTGATCTCCTGTATATGTATTTTGAGGGTGTGAGCCCCAATTTTGTGCTATAACGCCATATTTTTTGAAGAAATATAAAACATTGGTCTTCGGCTTTACTTATATCACAATGTGTACATTGGTGAATGTGTTTTATTTTAATTTAGTTATGTGACAAATTCCAATCTAAAACACAATTAGCATATGCATCAGATACATAATTAGAACTTCTAGGTATGTGATTGTAAGTAATAAAATCAAAATTTCATTCCAAAAGTCGTACCCATAGGAATCGTCGGAGTAGAGTAGGGTCGCGCACATGGTAACTGTTGTTCAAATGACATACTACTAACTGGGAGTCCAAGCAAACTTCTAAATAATGAATACCATGTGAAATGGCATCGCATAAAATCTCTATAATGATGCTATATTCAACCACATTATTCATTGATGGCCCTAGGAAAACGCCACCTGAAGACACCAGTTGACCCTCGGGTGAGTAAACAACCCAAGCAGCGGAAGCCAAGTTCCATGTATGACGACTCACACCGTTTGTGAGTCCTAAGTAAATTGAAGACTTCGTTGACATATTCCAACCAAGGGAAAACTCGATAAGCAAGTCGATGACACAAAGGAAAATATATATACACTAAGATACACTAGTATACAAAGAGTTACGCCCAATATTGGGGCTCAAGCATAATATATTTTCAAGTAGAGCCCATTTCTAGGCTCAGCTAGTATATTCCCTTCATAATATTCTAATTTGAAGGCTCCTTTTTCTAAGACACGTTGCACGATATAAGGATCATGCCACATGGGGTTGAACTTGCCTTCCCTCAGCGGTTCTTTGGCTTGGTCATACAAGAGGACCAAGTCATCCTCAACGTACTACCGAGGACAGACAAAAATATCATATTAGACCTTGACGGATCACTTATTTACTTCGATAGTTGTAGAGGCATCTCGACACTGCTCATCTAGGCTCTCTAGGTGTGCAAGGCGTTCTTCGATATCAAAAGTGTCAGGTAGGAGCTTAACTGCCAGTTTAAGAGAAGGGATTTTGCACTTAAAGAGAGGGTCAATTCTTGGTATTTATTTATACGACCAAACGAATACACCACATAATTCTTTGAAGAGCTCAGTGTAGATCATAATTTCTTTAAGCAAATAATCCACACCGATATATACATTTTCAACTTTACCAGGAATACGAGAGATGTTGATCATGACAATAGGAGAAATACTCGCCATGTTTCCTTCAGCATAAATTCTATGCATATCAAGTGGAACTACGACATGGCTGACTATCTCACGTAGGGTATATCTAAAATCATCTTGTTCAATCCTAGCAATCTCTGGGAGGAAGTAAGAGCGATGGTGCATATCATCCCATGGCCTATCAGAACCATTCATGGCCTCTATGATTACTTCATCTGAAGGTAAAGTATCATCGAAGAAATCATGTGAGAAAGACAATGAAGTGTCCCATACGGGCTTAAGAACATGATCCTCCTCATCCATCTACGAGGATACAGGATCTGGGTCAGCAGAAGAGTCAAGAACAACCTGATACGTTATCTCTGCCATCGACGGTGGAATTTCCATTCCAATGTGTGACTTACCTTCACAAGACAGGCTCAGGGAAGGTAGGGTCCAAAGATCATTAAATATGAAGTGTGGAAAGGAAAGGACCTCATTGACGAAGCACACCTACTGGACATGGCATAGATATAATGAATTGGTGCCACGAAATCAAAGGTACCCATAAGGTATGAATACATTCTAACACCAATATCCTCAATTTCCAGTTGAGAATTTTCGATCATAGGGATTGAAGGTCCAACTGATGCATTGGGGATAGCGTGCGCAAAGGAAAATTGATCGATCATCTAAATTTTCCCATCGTTAGGAAATCATAAAGTACGAAAAAATAGACGATATGATTGTAGTCATAGTATAAGTCCAGTTATGCCCGAGTAATAATTTATAGTCAAGGGGCGCATCAACCACCTCGACATCCACCTCCACCGTCTTCCCACCTAACTAGACCAGAAAGGTAGGAAGAGTATCGTGGGGACCGAAAGAACGACCATCAAATGCGGTCAACATGGTCGGAGATTGAGAGAGGGTTGGAGAGCCAATGTATTTCCAACAGGTTAGGGACATCACGCACATTGCATTGCCTTCATCAATAACAATACATTTGATGGTATACTTTGAGTAATCCACATGGATTTTAAAGGCCATGTGGTAAGGCAAGAGAGGATTCACATACGGGAGGTCAAACTTGATAACCTTAGAGCCACATGGGTCTAGAGATCTTAACGCAGATAACAAGGCATTCCTCTGTGAAGGACACATCTAGAGTACCACCAAAGCCGACATCACGCAAGGGGTTTGACCCAGATCCTCAATAATAGAGTAGTTTTGGGTAGCTCTATAATTAGGGTTGTGGGTAGAGCATTTGAGTACTCCTTTTGAAATACGAGGTGAAAGCTCTGGAGTTTCGATCTATAAAGGTGTCTCTGGAGGAGGGGGAGGCTATAGACCTGGAACAACCCATGAAGAACTATAATCGCAAGATCAAGTGGCTACATTAACCTGAGACCATTTTTAATTTTGGGCACAAAACTCGATGTACGCGATCTGCAATGGTGCAACCTGCATAGATGCATGTTGTATAGTTGTTAGGGTGTGTATATGTGGAAAAATATTTTTTTTAGCTCTCGAAATTGAAAAAATGGGACTTCAAGTCTACATAGGGAAATGGAAAAGGCCTTCTGATAAAGTTGCATGGGGTGAGGCAAATATTTCTATAACATATGGCTACCAACACACATCCATCATATACTCAAAGTCATATGGCTAACCATGTTGATTTTCTAGTGTTAAATTAGACAAGAACAATTTTTTACAAGTGGTAATTACTTCCAATGATATACGGTATTACTTTAGTAAACTCTAGAACATCGCTAAGTAACTCGGAAAATTTCAACTTAGAAACTTCGGTCTCTTCCTTAGATCACTTCCCACGTGTGAGAGAGAAAAAATGTGTGTGTCAATTGTTGTGTCTTTCAAGTGTCTTTTTATAGTAATATTAGATTGATCCAAAAAGACACGTCTCTTTGAAAATTAAATTTAAAATTAAATTAAATTTTCTTTCTTATAAATAGTTAGAGAATACCTCTTGTAACTACCCAAAGATTAATTTGGTTATAATCCATCCACATAGTATTTGACTTTGTTAAATTGTTCCTCTGTAATTCAGGTGATTCTTTGCATAAATATAGGTAGAAGTAAATATGCAGTACATTCCTCATATTTAGGTAATTATACATTTTTACTATAAATTAATGTCCACCATAACTTAAGGAATTCTTTCTATAATTTAGGTAGGAGTAAAAAGTAAATATTTTGTACACAGATATTGTAACAACCCCATAAATTTAACAGTCCCAACATTTTACTCTACTCTCATTTTCCTGGGCCCTCATGTGAAGGAGTCAATCCCAGTTTCTCTCTAATACCATGGTGTTTTTATTCATATGAGATATGATCATTATATTATTACAATGATGAGTGTTCCATATATAAAAACATATGGTGACCATCCATGAAATAATCAATAACTATTGATTATTATCATTTACTTATTATATATAGTATTTAATAATAAATAATTATATTATTAATTATTAATCTAAGAGAATGTCTTCCCAATGTTGTCCAAACATCAACAATATGGTCTATGTCATTCAAATAGAGTCTGATTCAAAACAGAAATTCATGGAAGTTGTTGATATAATGCCTAATGGGCAATACGATAATTTACAAGAAACAAAGGAAGAAACAGATAAATATGAGGATAGAGTGTTTGAAGAATAGATTTTTATTCCCAATGAAGAGATTGAGAGAAATAATGTAAAAATGCATGTCACAGATCAAGACGGGGAAGAAAATACAACAAATGTATACATGAGTGATCAAGATTGCGATCATAATGGCAATGCAGACGATTATCACTATGAATTATCAGATTAACTTTATGGATTCAACTTTCATTTTATCAAAATGGAATTTTTTGTTTTAGCCATGGGATCAGCCAAATGGTTTTACTAATCTTTGTCTAAAATTCATTCTTCTCAGTTTTATTGGCATGCAAGGATTTGTCCTTGTGTACTTTGCTATAATATATGTTTTAGGAAACATTTTGTAATTCAGAGTTGAGTAAACCTTGGGATATGCATAGCTCATGCCTCTCCATTTGGCTATGTTCACTATCCAGATGATTTTTTTGTTTGTTTTGGCCATGGGATCAACCAAATGGTTTCACTAATCTCTATCTAAAATTCATTCTTCTTATTTTTATTGGCATACAAGGATTTGTCTTTGTGTAGTTTTCTATTATATATGTTTTAGGAAATATTGTGTAGTTCATATTTGAGTAAACCATGGGATATGCATAGCTCATGCCTCTTGATTTTCATATTTTTCTTATTTTCCTAATCTAATTAGCATAGCCTTATGTAGTTGAAAGGACAAGGGAAATAATGACATTGTTTATGTGGAATGTTGGACATTAAGGTATGAACAAGAATGGCGTGAAGTGAAAAAGTGACAATGACAATGTTGAAAATATGACAAAATATAAGTGTCTTTGTAAAGAACACGTGACAAAAAATGATGAATGTTTATTGTCTCTTAGTTTGACAAATAGGTAAGTAGTTAATCCACCTACCTTTTCACTTCTAGGGATATTTCACGAAAGTAGTATATACTTTGTTTAATGATGTAGACCACACATTCTTTCAATACATATGATATGTTTTATGTTTTATAGGGAAGAACTAGATTGCACAGAAAAAAAAATTACAAAGGGCAAGTAAAGACATATTTCCGCCAACTCATAGAAGCCAACACATTAATGATTTAATACATGTAGCTCAAGACAATACTTTTGATCATGAGTAGCCTGATATATCACATGACCTAAAATATATTCTTGATAGACATAAGAAAAAAGGAAAATCAAGTTTGCAAGCATTTTATTTAAAATTAAAGGAAATGTTTGAAGGAATGTCTTTGGTGACTAGTGAGCTACCTAGTTCCATGCTTGTTGTGTCCAAGGATCAAGAAATTTAAATCCTAATGCAAATGAATAGCCATCGATTACATCATTTCTAAGCAATGTGCCTCAAAATACACCTATTGCGTCTAAAAATATTGATGCAATAGCAACACCCAATATTTTTTATTCTGAAGATGTATCAATTGTTGTCAAAAGACAAAGACTTGGTCAAGAGTGATATAGGTGTACAAAAAGGAAATCCAAAGAAAGAAAATTAGAAGGGATTAATTATTTCTTGGTTGAGGTGTCGAAATATGGTGATCCCATTGGTCAACATGTTGCAAGGTGGGCCACAGAGTTGGGTGCAAGTTGTAGGTCTCATTTGTATGTTAGCAAATAAAACAATTTAAATCAAGATCCAAGAAATGTTGATATTTTCATACATAAAATAGAAAATTCTTATGAGACTATTGATGGAAAGATATCCATTAAGTATTACTTGAATATGACGAAAATTTTGATGAACAATTTCAGACATACATGCAAAAAATAATCTTTGACAAAAAAGATAGGTCTGACTCCACTCTAACTCCCAAACAATTGAAATATTTGAAGGAAAGGATGAATTACAAAGATTATTTTGGCAAAAAGTACAAGAGGGAAGAAAGAAAGAAATAATGTGAAGGTTCCACATGTTTTTAGTTGAGGTAGGTTTATCCAAATGATTATGTGTTGAAACTTGACATTGACTTGTAGGTGGAAAACAATAATAGAGAGCCTAATGCATAAGACATTGTTTAATATATGCCAGACTTGGTTTGTTTTAGAGAGAGTAAGATGTCAAAATATACAATATAAAGTCCATTGCCATCTATTGAAATTCAAAGAATCCAAATAGGAACCACTTCAAATGTTGAAAACCTAAAACATGACTGTCATCATGCAATGAAATGTATATACAAGTTGATAAAGATAGTTTTGCCTATATGCTCCTCCATTAAAATTCTTATTGTTGCATGGAATAAGGGGGAATTCTTGATTCAAATGAGGTAACCCAAGTTTGATTTCTCTGCAACCGTTTCTTTGCTTGAATTTTTTATTTTTTTGAATATTTTCTTCCATTTTTTTTCACTCACGAACCCTATTGTAGAGAGAGTAAGATGTCAAAATCTACAACAGGAAGTCCCTTTCCATCTGTTGAAGTTCAAATAATCCAAATAGGAACCACTTCAAATGTTGAAAACATGACAGATGACTATTATCATGCAATGAAATGTATATAGGTTGATAGAGATAGTTCTATCCATAGCCTCCTCCATTAAAATTCTTGTCATTACATGGAAGAAGGGAGATTTCTTGATTCCAATGAGGCAACCCAAGTTTAATTTCTCAACAACCATTTCTCTACTTGAATTTCTAATCTTGTTGAATATTTTCTTTCATTTTTTTTCACTCATGAACCATATTTTTTATTGAATGACAATGCCTATCAATCTTAGGAAGGAACTTTAGATCTGAATTGTGCAAAAGTGGTGAAAGTCTTGGAAAAGGGGCATAAAATTTCAACCCATGATGTTATAAAAGTACATGAACCAAAACATGCACCTTATAGAAATATTTGTATTGTAGAATACTTTAAAGAATGCATGTTTCAATATTTTGCAATCTATTTTGTAGGGTAAATGTTTAGAGAATACATGTTTTTATTTTGTATGGCAATTTATAGAATATATATTTTAAAGATTATGCATTTTAGAGAATATTGGTTTTTATTTTCTTGGATTGCTACAAGGGTGAGTGCTTAATAGATCACTTAAGTGATGTACAACCCTTCCCAAGTTGACTCTTAGGTTTTAAATAACATAGTCTTAAATCACCTCACACAATGCCTTTGTAAGTTTTTTTTACTTAGGAGAACGAGGATTCTGATCTATATATTGTTGTAAATATGGAAATTCCTACACATCCATGTAGAATTATAAATTGAAAGAGAAACATCTTGGACAATATATTAGTATGTGACAGTTCTAGATGCAACATTGTTGTCAAAGATAGTAACAAAGCACTAATACATTTCTTAGGATCACAACAAAGGTGGGCATCAAGTAAGTGTATTCTTGTGAGATTGTAGTCCATCTTTTTATTGCGAGTAAAAAAAGTAAGGAGTCGAATTTTTAATAGGGAAAATAGATGCTTAGACCCATCTACCAGATTAGTTAATCTTAATTATGCAGTACTAGGACTCAAGAGTATTCCCCACATTTAGTTTCTCATATTTTCCAACAAAGAAGGGCATCAAGTAAGTGTATTATTGCAAGATTGTAGTCCATCTTTATGTTGCGTGTCAAAAAAGTATGGATTCAAATTTTGAATTGGAAAATAGATGTTTAGACCCATCAACTAGATTAGTTATTCTTAATTATGCAGTACCAGGACTCAAGAGTATTCCCCACTTTTAGTTTCTTGTATTTTCCAGTTGTAAATTCATATTGTCATCAATCAAAAATAAGTTTGATGGAATTTTTGTGTCTAGCTTCTGAAAATAACATGGGGTTTAGGCATTTAGGATCTATCCACGTTTAATCAAATCTGATTGCCAAGGTGGGTCTATAGATTGGGAGTAACCCCATCTCAATTATGGAAAAAATGCAACTTCAGAAATATTGTGGAACATGCCATGAATTATTTCTAATAACCTGCATCTCTTCCCAAGATTACTATTAGATTTTAAATAGCATAGTCCTCAATCACGTCATACAATGCCTTGGTAAGTTTTTTTTACTTAACATAACAAGGATCATGATCTAGATATTGTTGTAAATATGACAAATCTTACACATCCATGTAGAATTATAAATTGAAAGATAGCCTTCCATAACTTTCAATAAGATCCATCTTGGATAGTATATTAATATGTGTCCATTCTAGATGCAACATTATTGTCAAAGACACTAATGGAACACTAATATTTTTCTTAGGATCACTGCAAAGATGGGCATTAACTAAGTGAATTATTGTGAGAATTTAGTTCATATTTTTGTGCATTTCAAGAATGATGTTATTGGCATTTAAATTAATAGTGAAGATATCAACCTAACCTAGGAATTCAAAGAGAAAGCATTGATCTTTTGCAAGAGGTTCCAACTTAGACTATGACTAGTCTATCTTCTTCTCCAGGTAATCCATGCCACAAACTATGCCTCCATTGGGGCCAAGTCCATGTTTATCCATTACATATTCTTTCTTGATTACATCCTTAATGTTGATGGCACATTCATATGGAAAAGCATCATTTGCAGGATCCATGTTTATCATTGTTATTTCCTATAAATAAGGGTGGAAAACTTAGACATCCCATTGCAGTAAATAGATTTTCCAAACCCCGAAGGACATTGGTAGTAGAAATGTTTTCTGAATGTTAGGGAAGGGGATTGGGTATTCTTAATGTTCTATTTCCAGCTTCCTCTGGTGTAATTTGAGTCATTTGAAGCCACTTGTACACTAATGAAGACTTTTCTACCTTACCCTGCTCATCTTTATGAGGAACTCCCTAACAATTTGCTCATGTCTATCCTTGAAGGAAGGGTACTTATCCTTTAAATCTCCAGATACCATATCTGATATAATTTGGAAAGGAATTTCTACAGTATTTGTGTACTCAATTTATTTAACGCTTAAGATAAGAGGCTTATGTAAATCCTCAAGTTGGTTAAACTTTACAAATTGAGAATATGTAGAATTGAAAAAAAACTCTATAATTCTTAGGTTTAGAATTATATCTTGTTTTGCATGATCAAATGTTCCATTTTCTCCTTTGGTTCAAAGATAGAACTCCTTTTCCTAGGACCAGTTCTCTCCAACTGACCCTTCTCATTGCTATTTGATCAGAAAGATAGTCACCATACAATATTTCCCAATCATCACTACTTTTAGACTAATATATGATAGGAATTTTTCCATTGACATGTCATCAAAATAAACAACTTTAGATGTGTTAGATGCATAAGGTGACAAGCTCTATGAATTGTTATCCGATTGTCATTTTCCTTGAGGTCATAAGTGTTCAAACATTGCATATTCTAGCAAAAGTTGTTTAGCAATATCCAATGATTATTTCTAAATTTTAAAGTTCATAACATATACATGATTTGACCCAACGCAAATAAACAAGTTCATCGACCTCAATGAATTTTTCATTTACAAGCCATCAATTTGCTTACAGAGATTTACATTTGTGTGCCTTAGTACAAATGCTTTAGCTTCAACCTTTGCCACCATTTCATGCTACACAAAGTGGTTAAGTAATGCCCCTTTGATTTTCATTTGGACCATCCCACCATAAAAATCGGAAAGTGCATGTTTAGTGTTCCTTACCATCCACCAAATGGTGGTTGGAATGATGAACTTGTTCAACAACAACATAAAAAAATATTATCTTGGTTGTAGTTTGAACAAGAAGCGCATATGTGGATTCCCACTTTCACTTGGTGGCTTTCGTGTCTATGTATATATCCCTAAATTTCCCAAATAGAAAGGGAAAAAAATATATATTAAAAAAAATAGACAGATGTTTATCTATCATTTACACAAAGGGATACTTGTTGTTAAAACAAAATATATTTTTTCACTACTTTTAGTCCACTTTTTAAGTTTTTCAAATGGACTATATTTATTCGATTTGCTAATCCATGTTGGAAAATTTTCCATTGACAAGTCATCAAACTCTACAACTGCATATGTGTTAGATGGATAATATGACACACTCTTTGAATTGTTATTTGACTGACATTTTCCTTGATGTCCTAAGTGTTCAAACATTGCATATTCTAGAATATATTGTTTAGCAATATCCAGTGATTGTATCTAAATTTCAAAGCTCATAAGACAAACATGAGTTGACCCAAAACAAATAAATAAGTTTCTCAATCTCACTAAATAGATTCATTTGCAAGCCCTCAATTTGCTTGCAAATATTTTCATTTGTGTGCCTTAGTACAAATGCCTTAGTTTCCAACTTTGCCACCATTTCACTCTACAAAAAGTGGTTAAGTATTGTTCCTTTGATTTGTATTTGGACCAACATGCCATAAACCTGGAAAGTGCATGTATAGTTTTTAGTAATGCCCCATTTTTACTTCAACAACTAAATTGCATTATGAACTATTTTGTATTTATTTGCTTATTATCCATTGAACTCAATTGGAATGATTATATTATATGGACCTAACTCTATGCAGAAGTTATGTATAAGTTTATTGTTTATGTTATTAATGATGGTTGTTGTGTGATATACTTATAGCATGCAAATTTAAATGGAAGATTGTGGTATATGGATACCAATTTAAATTAGATGTTGAAATGAATCAATGGGTACCATGCACATGATAAATAAACTATCTTGTTTACATTGTTCATCGATGAGCAACATGGAAATCACATATAGATAATTATATGGTTATGCATGATCTTGTGTTTTGGTAAACTAACCTATAGTTAAATGGGCTAAGTAATAGCCAACTAATTGTGATACTAAAGTGACATATATGTTGTGGACATCGAAAGAGGAATCATATGCTATGAAGCATTAATTTTTTATTTAAATATTGGTCCAATACATTACTATGATATGTGGGAAAGTGTGGGTTTTACAAGAAGCGTAGTTTCCCAAACTGGTCATTCGATGATGCAGGTCTAATAACCACAATAGTAGCTCAGTATGGTCCTAATAGGGTGTTGACCCTAGTTCTATCAAGAGGGGTGGATATCTTACCCATTTTTTATCCTCTGAAACCAAGAGCCATGGGAGGGTTTTGTTAAGCCATGCTCCCTTAGGTGTATGATGGTGACTATCGGTTTCCTATTGGGGAAGCTTGATTGATATAGTTGACACTTCCACTTACAATTTATATCTTGGGTTAGGTCAATATAGTTGATTCTCCAACATTTTCCAATAGAGGAAAGGATAGGATGTGGAAGATGGATGTAGGTTATGGAGGAATGGTGATTCAAATTAGTTAATAATGTTTTGGGGAATTATAAATTCCAACTTAGTTCCATACTTAGTTCCTTTTTCATTTTAAACACTTTCTTAATTCATTTATGATGATGTTGGTGTAATGTTCAATTCATATTGGATTATTGTGACTTGGTTAGTAACATTGTTGGATGTCGTGTTTAAAGGATTATTGTCTTTCATGCTTGGATGAAAACATATAAGAACTATGCATCAGAGGTGATGATTGTTATCATTAGTACATGTACAAGCTCTGAATGCACCAGTTATGCATACATACCTTGCACACACACACACACACACACACACACACACACACACACACACACACTAGTATCATTTTGAAATATTTATTAGTTATTAAAAGAATATTATTATTGGTTGATGCATGATGGGAGTAGTAAAAGGGTAAAATTTGTATGCTTGTTATTTAACCTTCATTTGGATTAATTTTCCTTTCATTTCAAAATTTCGTTATATTTCATTATAAGAGGAAATTACATTTATTTAGAATCTAATGCCATTAGGAGATAGGATTTGGTAATCTTAGCCAAAATTGAATTTAATTGATTGGATTTTATCTTGCTAAGTGAAATGTCAGGCCTATTAATGTTGGGTAGGTGAGGGAATATTTTATTATATTGTGACCTTCCTAGGACTCTTCTCGAGAGGCTAGGAAGTTGGTGGGGGAAATGCATAAAAGGGAGCCTTGGGAGAAGGTTTGGGGGTTGGATGATTTTTGTAGGGAATTAACATGGAGATCAAAATTTTGAGAACCTTGATCTTGGGAAGATTTC
>ML811330.1:0-15291 GCA_009831015.1 Picea engelmannii
CATATTCCAAGTGCATCATTTATGAAAAAAAAAAAAAGGGGTCGATTATCAAAGAAATTTTAAATTTCCAAAGAAGTCATTGTTAAAGACTTTAATAAAAAGGTACTTTTTTTAGCAAGTGGAAAAAGTCAAGGTATTTAAAGTGGAAGGGGTACCATCTAAACATTAAGTGAAAAAAGAGTTATAAAGAATATAAGTTATAACGAAACTTTAAAAGTAAAGTATAAGAAAATTCCATAAAAATAAAAATTATATTATATATATATATGAAGAGATAAGAGATAAAGTGTAAAGAAACATAAGTACAAAGGAAAGTTATATTTGGAAAAAAAAAAATATTTACAAGGAGTCTTAAAAGTAAGTGGAAAAAAAAAATTATAGCTTAAATCAAGTATTAAGTTTAATTTTAATACTTTGAAGGAAAAAGAAAGGTAATAAAAGCTTCTTTTTTTTAAAGAAGGTTTTCCGAAGAGATATTAAGTAGAAAGATAATCAAGGTTCAACATATAATTATATAAATGGAGTTTCATGGTGAAAAACAAGGAAGATTCCCTCATACTTATAAAAAATATGTGGATCCCTTATTAGAAGTTAATGGGATTATTCAAGGAAAGAATATCAACGTCATTATTTGCCCGAACGCTAGGAAAAATCACATTAATTATGACTTGGCGAACCAATTAATGGTTTTAAGACCAAATATAATTGAAAATGACACGAGTCTTTCCAGTGAGAAATATGAAATTAAGAACCTACAACTATCTATTGGTGATTACAAATTCATAGCTCAATTCAATGTGGTATCAATGTATCAAGACAATGTTGATATAATTCTAGAATCAACTTGGGTAAATACATTGGGTACTTTTATTTTCAACACAAGGAGAAAGTTTTTGACATTTTCTTATAAAAAGAAGAAAATCACATTGCAAGATGTTACAATGAAGTCAGTTTCAGAAGCTTTGTCATCAGAATACCTGAAGGACGTATCAGAAGTGATCCTTCAAGACAACTAGAAGTCAATACAAAAGTTGCAGGATCGACAGAAAGAATGTGATAAGATCATCACTGAAAAAGACGAAGAGATTTCTCGCCTAAGAAATCATAATCAGAAACTACTTGCAAAAATAATGAAGTCCAAGGAGTTGAAGCGGTGTTTTCAAAAGATGAAACAAGAAAATCAAGGTCTCAAAGAGAAATTAACTAAAAAAGAGGAAGAAAGTTCATGCTTAAATAACCTTAATCAGAAGTTACTAAACAAATTAAAAGCTTAAAAGACGAAAGAAAGAATAATCTAGAATCAAAAAATAAAGACGACAAGTCAGAAGATAAAGAAGATCTTTTACGTTTAAAATGACATAATCAGGAATTACTAACACAAATTGAAAAGATTAAACATGATAAGAAGTCTTTACAAGGAGAGTTAGATCACAAAACATCTATAGTCAATAAAGAGACAATGCCTAAACCTATCGAACTAGAGAAGTCTTTAGATGTAAAAATCTCAATTCTGGATAAGAGAATCAATACAAACCCAGTCAACCTTACAACTCATGTAAAGAGGTCTTCAAATGTCGAAGTAGAAACAATCCATGGGTATGAAGAAGACTCATTTCCAAAAATTAATCAAGAAAAAGCTACAAGTATGCGAACTAAAGATTAAGTTGCAGGGATTCCTTATCGACATCCTAATCACAAAAGTCGATATTGTAGCCAATCAATGTATCAAATAACCGATATGCTGAAGAATATTACATCCACTAAAAGTGGGCCTCAAAGTAGAAGTTATCATGGGAGTCCAAATGCATCACTTTCCAAGAACCCTATAAAATTCCAATTCCACAGAATATTGAATTAGGATGGGAAAACTCCTTTACAATCCAACAATTATGCTCAACACTTAGAAGATCCTATCATCTTAAGTCCACAACGACTACTAACTCAAGAATGAAAAATCATGAGACAATAATTACAATCTAGAGCAAGAGATAAGTCTTCCATAAAGTATGCTTTGAGGACAAATCATTTTTAAGGGGAAGGCAATGTTATGAACACAATATATATAGAAATAGATATAATAAATAATAATTAAATATAATAATTAAACACATCATAAATGAAAAGTCATGTCTTATCTAAAAGGATGTGTCTATTCATGAAAGGGAACCCCCTGTGAGGATATATACACAGGGCCTCATTCTCAATGTACTCGTCTCATCTTATATATTCATATTTTATACATTTATACATTATTCCTACATGGAGTATTGTGTTATATTCCAAGTATTTTTAATAATTCTTGTGTGAGTGAACTTTGTTCATCTCAAACGCCACGATTGTGCCACGTCGATTGACACTTGGGACAGGCAGCCGCGTGGCAAGGAGGTGGCACCGTCCAATGAGGCCCAAGAACTTTGCAAATCCATAAATTGTGATCTAGAGCTTGGTCTTGAGCATGATGATAGTCATTAGAAAGGTCTTGATGAGAAGAAGATGATGGTACCCTTGAGAAGAGTTTTCGGGATGATGGAGAAAAATTGAAATTTCAATACCCCATCCCTAAAACGGGTACTTAGGGGGTTGGGTGTGTTACAATTATTTATTATTTATATAACAACAAATGGCACCAGCACAAATTCATAGTTACCATACCTTGCGCTAAAGGTTGCCTTATGAATGTATTCTTCCTTTATTCTTACTTGATGTTAACTAGGCCTCAATCAATCTTTAAAAATACTTTTTATCCTCTCATTTGGTCAAACAAGTCATCAATTCCAGGTAATGGATACTTTTTTTTCACTTTGACTTTATTCAACTACTTGTAATCAATAAACAACCTAAGAGTTACATCCTTCTTTTTCATTATAAGACAGGTGCTCACAAACTAGATATACTTGGTCGAATGTATCACTTTTCCAACATCTCTTGCAATTACATATTTAGCTCCAATAATTCTTAGGTACTCATTATGTAAGAAGTCTGGGAAATTGGTGCAACTCTAAGTAGAAGATCAATTGTGAAATCAATATCCCTCTTTTGGAGGAATTCCTGTCATGTCATCATGGAATACATCATTAAAATCTTGTTAGATGAGAAAGTCTTCTAGCTTGGGACCTTTATCTTCAATTGAAACTAATATATAGGTTGCATACAACTAACATCCTTTTCTAAAACATTTCTTTAATTGAAAGGATGAAATTTGCCTAGCATAAATTTCCTTTGGCATGTCTCTCATTGTCCTTGGGTTTCCATCTTCATCAATGCAATCAAAAGTCTTGTTGTAGTAGTTAAGTCTAACTTGATGTGCTTTCAAACAATTCACACCAATGAGGACATCATAAGAACCAAGTGAAAAAACATTTGATTTTCCCATGTGAAAGCTCCATTAATCTCTAGTGGACATCTCTCCACCATTTATATAATGTTTCTCTTAGTTCTAGTGGCTAGCTAAACTAACCATGACTTACTATGCCTGCACTTATTAAGAGCACAAATTTCAACAATTTTAGGAGTAACATAATTGTGAATAGATCCCAGATCGATTATAATGGACATGGATTGCTTAGTAATCTTACCTTCAACTTCAACAACAACCCATCAGTCTTCTTTTTGGCAGTCTTTCAATGCATCATAGATCATAGGAATAGTGTGTGCTACATCATCAACAATTGTAGCCTCTCCAACGTTGTGAAATTTCCTATCATTCTTCTTTTGATGTGGACAATCTTTTAGAAAATGGTCTTCCCCACATCCCCAACATTGGATAGCATCTCTTGGCCTCTTTCTTAGTGACTCAGCTAGCTTAGCCTTGTTTTGAGCTAGTTGATTCCGGTGTTTTTTATAATGGGAAGGCTTGAATGATTTCTTTCTTTTTTCAAGATTCTCCTCATTATTTTCCTTCTACGTCTCATGGATTTCTAGCTTTATTTTATTATGATCATAACATACATAGCCTTTATAATGGCCTCATCTAAGGTTTGAGGTTCATCGAACACAATTTTGTCTCTACAATATTGAGGTAATCCACTTAAGAGACATTAGATATTCACTTTCTCTTCCCTAATATACTTCACATATCTCAGCATATCCAAGAATTTGTTTACACATTTATCCATGATCATTTTGCCCAATTTTAGTGTAGCACACCCAACCCCCTAAGCCTTACCTAGGTTGGTGGGTTGTCAATATTTATTCTTCTCAACCCAACTCCTTTATTAGATCTAATCCCATGGAGGGAGCTTGTTTCTCAAGAGATTTCCAATGACTATCTTCATGCTCAAAATCGAGCTCCAGGTTGAAAGTTATGGCCTTCAAAGTTCTTGGGCCTTTCCCTTGATTACATCATCTATCCAACATAGCCTCCATGTGGATTCCTCCACATCA
Organism: Picea engelmannii; assembly: GCA_009831015.1. Lineage (NCBI taxonomy): Eukaryota > Viridiplantae > Streptophyta > Pinopsida > Pinales > Pinaceae > Picea > Picea engelmannii. The sequence goes on from ML811330.1 coordinate 4,384, forward strand.
CCTATAAGTGTTGACATGGTAAGCGTGTGTGTGTTTCGGTGACGTGCCATCGGACATGGCACAAACCAAGCATGAAGCCAAGGTGAACCTTCGCTGAAACCTCAACGCGAAACTCAATGCCCCCGAACAATTGGACCCAATCGGGATCAATGGTCCACCTTTGTTTGGGCTTGGTGATTGACAACGGGTAATCAATCAAATTATCTTATTAGGGAAGTGAGCCACATAACTCCCACCAAGCTTTCTGAACCAATATTCCCTAACACCACTTCTTCTAATAGATCCAACAAACCAAATCTCGTCACGATCTACAGTCTCGATCATTTCAGGCTCCCCAAAATGATCAATCTTTAACTAAGTATCTTATTCTTAAAACAATCTAACGGTCAAGATTAAATCAATTAGACGACCTAAATCCTTTTGGTATAACAAGGTGCATGAACTTTACTTTGGTCATACACACTCATTTGGAATGACATATGCACTCCAACTGACTTTCTAATAAGACCCTTCCGAATAGAGAGTTTTCGATGGATTCGATGGTCTAGATTCACTTAGATTCCCCAACCCGCACAATGGTTAATAGTGTCATCAGATCCCATCCAAATTCCATTGGGTAGGGTCCACGACAAGATATATGGCTCAGATATTATCATGTTGTATCTATGGTAAATCGATGACTCACACCCACTTGGGCTCTCGCCTTCAGATTTCTCCCCATTAGAAACACTAACCACACAACCATCGTGGATCCTTCTGAATTTTTCATTTTGAATAGCTTAACGGACATGATACAAATAATGGTTTACAATCCAAATATTCTTGGTCTAGATCCATGGTAGATCGATGACTCTCTCCTACTCGAGCTTGTGCATTCATATCTCTCCCTTTCGGAGAACACCACCCCCACAGGTCTTGTGGTTCTCCCAAACAGACCTCTCTAAATGACTCTTTTTGAGAGCAGGTCTCCAATGAACGATCAAGATTCACCCTCGACGCCTAATCTACAGTCCACAATCCCTCCAACCAGTACATAGGAAACAAATGGGTGGACTTCAAGGCTCAACATGGACTTCTCCATGGCTCGAAAGGGGAAACTCAGGGGAAGGGCTTCACTCCCTAGGTGAATAAACTCTTCACCCCTCTTCTCTAGTTATATGGATTCCATTCCAGAGTTCTCGAGCCATTGGCCTGCACACTTAACACAAAGGAGGACTCTCCTATCGATAGCCCAAAACAAAAGTTTTGTATCCTACAAACTTTCCATTTCAAGGTATGGAGATTTCACGGGGTCTCGTGCCCTATATATAGGTACTTTGCACATACATTCAATAGGTAATTACCCCTTATGGGATTGTATCCAAAAAAATAAACATATTTATACTTAACCATTTATGCATCACATTCAAATTTTAAAGAAATCGAAGGTGCAAGGAATATAATTAACATTCATTGTACAATTTTTTACATAGAACAGAGAAATACTTATTTGTTTTTAGAATAAAAACCAACCAGCTAATTGATTGAGGGTGGAGGCCTTTCCACCCAAACATAGGCTCTGTTGCACTTAGACTTTCTACAGTAGGCCACCCCCATGCTAGGCCATCATACCACCAAAGGATTCTCACAGGGTCTGGATTTGAACGTGAAAGATACTCTCCTTCACCCATTCCCACTTGTGGTATCATGGCCAGTACTTCAAGGATTCCCCTTCAGTCAGCTCATTGGAAATTATTATTAAACATAAAACACAATTACAGTGTCCAACATCCACAATTATTAAGTATTAATCATAATTACATACTTGGGGGGAATGGGGTGTTACATTTAGTTCATGGAATTCTTTGATTTTACCATCATAGTATCTAGAGAAAGACACTTTTGTTGTAAGTGCTTCTTGAACTATTTCTTGATAATCTTTCGCTCATTTATTTTCTTAACTTGTCTAAGATGCTCACACCAAATGCTTTTCCATTGAGATCGAATATGGCCACTCTAGACATCATTCTTCCAGAATAACCATGGACTCATGCATACTTCCTCTCACAAGGAGTGAAGCCTTTGTTTCTTATCTAGATTTATCTCCACCATCAAGGTAGTGGGTTTGGCCTTCCAAAATTATCCATGTGATTTTTCTATGGAAGGCTTCCTCTTCATATGCTTATGAAAAAAAGGTTTTTTATTTCTTACAAAATCCTCAAAGGTAGATGAATCACTAATAGAGAATTATGATGGTGTATATGTCCCATTTATGGAGGTCTTTCTTGTGTTATGGTATGTCTTGCAAGAATGACTTCTTGAATTGTTCCCACTTCCACCAGCGTTATTTGAGCTCTACCCATGATTGATTTACTTCTATATTTTTTCCAATCTTCCATGATAATAGTTTATTAACCCAATCAAGACCAAGCCTTTGTTAATTTAATTATCTTGAATTTTGGCTCTAAGTGTCTCTGATATATTATGATTATATGTGCAAAAATGTTCATATAATTACAACTGCTACATACATTTTATCCCCAAAATTTGTAGAGAATTTTTTTGTATGCATTCTAGAAATTACCCATATTGAGTTTTTTTGTCAAATCAAGGTTACAAGCTCTTTTCTTCCTAAATTATAGAAAAATCAAAAGTACTTATCCATAATTTCAATCTTCAAACCTATTCTCCCATGGAATGGATTTCCAATGAATGTATTCATGCTCAATTATGAGTTTTAAAATAAAATTTATAACACCCAAAAATGACCACTTTTGTTGAAGTTTATGCATTGTTTTTTATTAATGCAATCAAGGTGAGAACCAACTTCTTCCACAAGTAGAAGAAAATACAGCGAGAACCATAAAAACTTGTATATTGGGCATTGATAGTAATTCTAATTTGGAACACTCGACAACCTTTAGCTCGATGATCCGATACTCTGATCATTTTGTGCATTGATATGGAATTGTCAAGCAGTGCAAAACTAGGAAAATTTCACACGACAAAATTGTCAAGATCATTGAAAATATCAAATGTTGACTTCAAAAAAAATTCCACAATTGTTTCCTTGGGTCACTTTTCCTCCATTTATAGTTTCCAATACTAAAAAGTGTCTCAGAATAGTATTTTTTCCTAGTTTTTCCAATTCTACTCTAAACCCTTTGGAATTTATCTGAACACTCATCTAGGTTTTCTTGTGCCCTCCCTTGTTTCTCACTATCCAAATTTCATAATCAATTGAGATTTTGACAATATCGACTTGTCCTCTGGAAATTGGTTATATACCAATTTTTAGGATTTTGGGGCCATATTTCCAATTTACCCTCAATCTCATTCTTATAGGACTTGACCTTGCAGACTTCAACCTAAAATTTTACCTCCATCTAACCTTGTGTGCTACAGTTATGGAAAAAATAAGTTTTTGATTCTAGATACTTTTAATGAATTCTTCTGCTGACATGACATGCCATGTATCATGTGCTTACATGGAAGTGGTGTTCACCTAGAGCCTACATGTGTCTGGCACTACTATGTCATCATTAACCCTGCCTCACACATTACTTTCACATCCATGTGGCCCTTGGCTATTTCTACTAACCTGAAGCCTCTATGGACAAGGCCTAGTTTCCTTTATATTTCCTTGCTTTTGTGGTCAAGAGAATATAAGGGTATTACATGGGTCTTGGTCCTTAGTCACCTACATGTGGGCCTCATAGTGCTCCTGACCCTTCTATGTTGCATATTTTCCCTAGGTAAATATGTTACACTAGGGAGGGAATATCCCAAGATAGGATCTGGGTTGTAAATGTAGATCCACGAATGAGATCATGGTTGTTCACAAATATTTAATATCTCTCTCTCTCCCAAACTCCTCAAACATTGCAAGCAGTTCTAGACCATTGATCTCTATCGGTTGATGAAATGTAAGCCATTCGTGGAATTTTGTTCTCTCTCCACCCAAACCTTTTCCACTCTACAATGAGCAATTCTCCACCATTAATTTTACTTACCAATTAAATATGGGCCATTAGAGACATCTTATTCTCTCTCCACCCAAACCTTTTCCACCTCCATGAGTGATTGTCCACCTTCAATCTTACTTGCTTATGAGATTCAGGTCATTCACAACACTTTGGAATTTTCATCCTGCTTGCTATTTCCATTTTCCTGCAAGTAGATCTCCACAATCAATCAAAGTGGGTGAATCCAATCCTAGCTATTGCAATAAGACATTCCCTGATAAGGTGTGAGCATGTAATATTTCACAGGCCCTCTCAACCATTGATCTTTCTTGGCACATCCATCAATTTTCTCATGAGGAAAAACAGATTAACACCACTTATGTCTCTCCTACTAAAATTACATTCAAATAAATACATGTTATGTATGGATACATTCATATGGATTTGAATGGAGTACACCCCAATCACCTATATCTACTCTACAATCCTTCCAACAATGTAGATATTGTCATTCTAACCTAGATCGTGATGAATAACGTCATGAATTCTTCAATGACTACCCAATATTTCCCCAATGCTGAACATGGCTCTAATACCGCATTGCAATGTCCATATGTATTACTCCCAACAATGGGATGGATATCCTTGAACATGGATCTCGAATTTCAAGCCTCAAAAGAAATTTCCCTATAATAGCAACTACATAAGCCTCCCCTAGGAGAATTAGAATTAAATTAAATGAGTGAAAGTGTGAATTAAAAAATGTAGCGAATTAAACTAGCATGGATTCTTAGAATTCAATGACAACCAAATTCCCATGAATAGAATCATAAATAATCACACACGACATGCATAATCAATAAATTTTCTATAACATAGAATAACAATAATTTTCCATATTAGTAAACAACCAAGGAGACTTCTCTTTCAATAAAAATTGGTCCAAGACACTGGGTGCATAAGACCAATTTTCCACCCAAATGTAAGCATTTAGGTAAAATTCAACCCCCAAGCCAGGCTATGATGCCTCCAACGAAGAAGAACCAAGTTGCATGCTTTTATCTCTATCGGACCAACACATCTACTCTCATGCTTAGGCAATTTTCTCATCATAAACCCTTACATGCATCTCATTTAGCTTTCAATGACCAAAGAACTCTCTTCCACTGATCCACACAACACAAGGAATATCTTCCCTTTCTTTGCTTGATAGTCTCGCAGACATATTTTTCCCTCTAGTGCTCTTCAATGTGGATAGAAAGAGCCCAATCTATTGTATGTTTTCTAATAATTTCCTGCAAGAACAATACTTATCTCTAAATCATCCAAAGAGAAGAAAATAAATAGTGGGTGATGATTTCCTACCTTACCCAACCTCTATGCTCATGTACAACTGATTAATTAACCCCAATTTTGCAAATTTTCCTCTTCATTATGTTGATTTTGATTAATTTTCTTGCTTAGTAAGTGTGAGTATGGAGAAAGCATGAATGTGAATGTTCTCTCCACAATGCTAGAGTCAATGGCAATGGGAGAATTTTTGGAAATGATAGCAAACATTACCTATGACTATGGAGATGTAGGACGCTTACACTTTCCATGATGATTGCACTCAGCCCATGCTCCCATAACTATGTGAAATAACTTTTCCCACCAACCTCTTACATACACTCAATGATTGATTTTAATAAGTCAAAGGATGTGGATGGCTTCCTTTAAGTACATGGTAGAAATACATGAGTTCAAGGCCAACACTTGGAAACTAAGGATTTACTTTCCCCATAAGCCCCCTTCCATCTTCTCCTCTAGTGGAATAACAACCCCTCTCATGATATTTGTGGTTGTATTGGACCATTCTATATTATATTATATCATTAATATTTACATATATTTAATTCACCATGACAAGAATAACACATGGTCCATATGTATATTTACATCATACATGCATATCCATTCACTAGTTGAGTCGTGCCCTTGAGCTATGTACTAGGAATCCATACTAGCATATTTACAACATTTACATAATCTGATTTAATACATCCCAAGGGTCAAAACTAGGGTATTACACCAACTTTGGAAGTGCAATAGATTATCCTACAAGAACAAAAGGCAACCTACACTTGCCAGGAAATGACAAACGAGATGATCAAGTTAATGGAGAAGTTCACAGGTTCCCCCATCACTATGAAGTCTCATACATATCAAGGTCTAAGTGCACATTCACCAAATCTTACATTAAAAGTCATGGACATCCTCCCTCAAACCCTAGTCTTTGAATGACACGGGGGACATTGGCACTTTTGGGCGAGACACATATAATGGAACCCATGGTAGTGAACATGCCATCAAATGATGAGAATGATATCAAAATTCCTATTACCATTAATCAAAGGGAGATGTACAAGTTTATGAAAGCGATTGGACAAATAAGAGGCATAGGCCAAAAAGCAAAAGATGCAGCAAAAGAAGCAAAGGATGCAAGAGGAAATCACCAAGAAAATCAAAATCAAGAGGCTCAAGAAGAGATGAAAATGGACCACCAATATAAAACTTCGAAGCAACTATTCTCAATTGGTGGAAACAATGATGAAGAACCTAACAATTGGATTGGGCCCAAAAAAACTTCAAAGAAATCAAAAGAAGAATTGAAGCAAGAGGAAAATGAATATGGTGAAATGACATGCTTCCAACCTAAAGATGCCATGTGAATGTTGGGGTGACATAACATAAATTTTGCAAAAAAAATATGCCAAGAAGGTGCTCAATCACACCACAATAATGGAAATGATCAAGGTGCCAACAAAGAATTACGAGTATTTCACAACAATATTGAATAAAGTATAAGCCATCTATGACATAATGCATTTCATCTCAATGGACACTAGAGAAAGAATTTTCAACCTTAAGCTGCAATTGGGTGCAACAAGTAGGAAGGATGAAGTAGCTGACATGCACAATTAGGTGGATATCTTAGTGAAAAATGTCAAGCTCCTCACCCAAATGAACCCTTCGTCACATTTTCACTCCACAACTTCCCAATGCACAAACATCCATGCATTATCTTCAAAATCTTTGGTCAGATCCTACAAAAATTTTGGCATGTAAATTGGAAACAGGCTCTTTGTAGTAGAGAAATAAGCCTCAAAGATATAGAAGGACCTGCTCATCAATAGAAGTCAACTCAATGAAGTTACAAAGGAAAGGGACAACATGCACTAAAATAGGAAAACGTTATCAAGTCAACTAGAACAAGTCTATGTAAGATTCACAACTATGTGTCCAACAACACAAGTAACCGACGTTGAGGTTGAGGATATATGTATAGATGAGCCTACCTTCTAGCCCTTATATAGACAATAAGCTTATTACTATAAATTTCATAGTAAATCAACCAACTGCTAGATAGAGATGGATTATGAGCGCAAGGAAGAATATTCCCAAACCAAAGCCTTGTTGGATAGCATACAACCCTTGGTACGAACAAGAAAGGACGTGACTAACTAATGGACCAAGCAATGTGGATGAGTACATTGGATGATCGTTGATCGGTTGAGAATCAAGAGGAAAAGAGAGGTGCTAGTGGGCACCTTGCAAGAGAAAGTGATGCTACTACAAGCAAAATATGAAACAATCATAGATCTAGTAGTTATGAAACAACAACAAAAAAATGATGGGATGGACATTCGGATGAATCAGAGCTTTACAATAGTGAACTAAGTACAACAAGAGTTGCATCTATTGTGAACAGAGGCTATGGAAAAAAGCAGAGAGCTACAAAGGCTCAACCATTTTATGCAATCTTGGAATGGTAAAGACTCTACGGGGCTGATGATCAATATTTTTGGTCAATTTAGTGCTTTTTCATTTTAATTGCTTTTAGAATTTTTTACACTCCTTCTCACTTATTTCTTTTATTTATCTTTTCATGTACCAGAATTCCAAATACTTAGTCATTCTATTGAATAATGCAGACGTGGATCTGCATGACGACTGTTGAGTATTTTTTTTAATCACCCAGGTCCGCAACCATACACTCACCAAAACACTTTACTCTGTTTCCTTTTTCATTTTCTTTTCATACTTAGTCAAATTCAAGCAATTTGGATGATCCAGGTGGATATCGGTGGATATCAGTGGCCACCCACCTATTCCAACTGGCTCAAAATAATCTTCTGGTAATTTACTATTTCTAGCAGTTTTTCGGTTCCTAAACTTTCAGGGCGATTTTGAGGGCCTAAATGAAGTTTTTTCAAGATCAAGCTAAAAACAGTCTTCTAGCAATTTACTATTTTTAGCAGTTTTTTGATTCCTAAACTTTTGAGGCCATTTTGAGGGCCTAAATGAAGTTTTTTTGGGATCAATCACCTCAATAATAGCCAAAGGCTTTTGTTGAGCCCCCAAAATGAATCTCCTCAATGATACCATTCCAACGAGCTATCATGCGCCCCAAATAGAGATTGCATGCCAAAGTTACACCCCTGAGAAGTTGATACACTAAACTACCCAAAATGGGGTCCACAAAACTATTGGATTTTCATCTTTCGAGGTTAGGGTTTTGGATTTTCTTTATGTTAAAAAATCCTTTAGAGCCTCATTGTAATCATCTTCTTGTGAATGCGAGTAGCCTTCACATCTCTTCTAAGAGATAAGTTGCCACCATTATAGTGAGTCTTTCACTCTGTATTTCTACAATTTTGTACATTTCACTCATTAATAGAAATTGTGTATTATTGTATCTTTGTGGGTTACATCTCTGATAAATCTATGTTATATTATTGGATATTTGATATATCTCTGTACAATTCTTTATTATATCTCTGCTCTCATTTCATTCTGAAAATAATCTAGATTAGTGGTATCAGACAAGGTTGCTCTTGATTTTTTTTCAGTGCATGTCCCCGATGAGGTCCGAGTATGAAAATTGGGTCTTGATCTTGTCTCTCTTGAGGAAAATCGCTCTTGCATGCCTAAGAAACCCTCCATGGTGGAAGACAATAAAAATGATAGAGCAAACGATTCTATTAATCTGTTTCTTGAGCAATCTCTCACGCAACAGAGGGACGAAATGATGGAGAATTTTTCCCACATCCTTCAACTCATGTAGATAAAAATAGGCATGTCTCCATCAAGCGGCCACTTTGGAGGCACCTCACCCTAGAAAGATGGTTAAATCTGCTAGAAGGTTATTTCTTTGTTCACAATTTCTCTGACACGGAAAAGATCACCTTCGCACTCCTTAAGGCTCTCCCCCATGTCAAACATTGGTGAGAAAATTATTGGGAGAAAAATTCCACAAAAGATTCTGGAATATATGGAATCGAGCCCACTTGGGATTTTTTTGTGGATGCGATCAAGGAATAATATTACCATGTTGGTAACTATGACGACCAGTACATGAGATGGACCACACTGCGTCAAGAGAGGGGCCAAGTAGTGTTAGAGTTCACCAACACCTTCCATCCCTTGCACACCAAGCTGGGTATCAAAGATTATGAGCAACATTTGGTTCTGAAATATTGTGGGGATCTACACAGATACATCCAAACTGAAATGAAGTTTCTAGACATCTCATCGTTGGGAGCTTCCTATTGGTATCCTATCAAAATCAAGCAGAAATTTAGGCACCGGAACAAACGAGAGTTCGAGTCTGCAAATCTGCAACAACCAAAGTATGATAAAGATGGCCCTAACAAACAGACTCCCAAAAACAATTCTAATCCACGGGAAAAGAAGGGTCACGAAAAGACAAAGAAGGACACTAGAAAGTGGTGCGATTTCCACAAAATCCCCTGGCATAACATCGATGAATGTTGATCAAAATAGTCATTGGTGGTCGAGGTAAAAAAAAAAGATCTGAACCTAGATTTGAAATCCAATTCAGAAAATAATGGGAGAAGACAAATCATCGACGTAGACCCCACTGCTAATGTCGTGACTGCAATAATTCAACCCGAAGAACCAGCAGATCATGAAGAGGGGGAGTGCCTCTTCCATTCATAGATGTGGATGAAGGGGACCTCGTTGCATTTCATTGTTGAAAGCGGAAGTGAGAAGAACCTCATCTCAATAGAGATCGTCAAACAATAGGGATTGTCAACAACACTATGCGTGCAAGCATACAACATCGGGTGGCTTCTCCATGGATGATATATTCATGTCAGTCAGTAGTATCAATTGTCACACGACATCCAGCCCTTCAAGGATGAGGTATTATGTGATTTTTCCCCACTGGATGTTTGTGATGTTCTTTTGGGCCAGACATATATGTGGAAGTGCCATGTTATTTATGAGTCTCGACCCCGTAGTGTCATTGTTACTTTGGGGGGTCATCTCTACAAGATAGAAGAGGTAGTTCCAACTACTATCCCACCTAAGCAGTGTCGCAAGGTAGTATCTCATACTACAAAATTGAATTTCTTCACAATCTGTTCAAAAGGTGAACATAAGGACACTGCAACCAATACAGCCTTAGTCCAAGCACCTTTTGTCCAGCAGAAGCAGGTTGAAAAGACTGAAGTAAAGCACAAGGATTCCTTCTGCAAACATTCTTCTCATGTATCCAGACTGGTTAAAAAGGTCCAACCCTTCCAGCCACAAGTTCGTGACATCCTTCAACAAGCTAAGTAGTGCAACTTCTCCAACAAGGCAACCAGCTCATCAAGATGCAGATTAATCAAATGCTTTTCCCTCTCCCCCGGGAACTCAACACAATGGAGACCATTGCTTCATAAGAAGGGAGGATTGATCTAGGTAGATATTTGTTAAGCCCTAATGTTGGCTCATTACCCCTTAATTGGGGCATATTAGATTAGTAATGTTATTTTATTTATGTCGACTTAGGCCATTAGTTGTAATTTAGATTAGTAATGTTATTTTAATTATGTCGGCTTTAGGCCATTATTTGTAATTATACCTCCTAGTCTCCTATATATACCAAGGAGACATTTTCATTTTGAATCAT
>ML811330.1:20669-48098 GCA_009831015.1 Picea engelmannii
GTCTCCTATATATACCAAGGAGACATTTTCATTTTGAATCATCTTGTACTTGAACATTTAAGTGGGGTAAAAGGAGGTTGCCCCCTCGAAGAGGCTTATTATCTGATATTATCTCTTTTTCAAGGCGTTGAGTACTTTTCTAGGGGTTTTTGTATGCTATATTGATGTTTGGTTCTTAACAATATCTGTGGCCACCCACCTATTCCCACTAGCTCAAAATAGTCTTTTGGAAATTTACTACTTTTAGCAGTTTTTTGGTTCCTAAACTTCTGGGGCCATTTTTAGGGCCTAAATGAAGTTTTTTTGGGATCAAGCTCGATACATTCTTCTGGCAATTTACTATTTTTAGCAATTTTTGCTTCTTAAAGTTTCGGGGCAATTTTGAGGGCCTAAATGAATTTTTTCGGGATCAAACACCTCAATGATGAACAAAGGCTCTAATTGAGCCCAAAAAATTAATCTCCTCGATGATATCTTTCCAACAAGCTATCGTGCACCCCAAACGGAGATCATATGCCAAAGTTACACCCCCGGGAAGTTGATACACCAAACTACCCAAAACGACGTCCACAAAACTGTTGGTTTTTCATCTTCCGAGGTTAGGGCTTTGGATTTTCTTTATGTTAAAAAGGCCTTTAGAGCCTCATTGTAATCATCTTCTTGTGAATGTGAGTAGTCGTCATATCTCTTCTCAGAGATAAACTACCACCATTTTAGGGAGTCTTCCACTCTGTATTTCTACAATTTTGTACATTTCACTCATTGATAAAAATTGTGTATTATTGTATCTATGTGTTTATGGTTATATCATTGATAAGTATCTATTATATTATTGGATATATGATATATCTTTGTACATTTCTTTATTATATATTTTCTCTCATTTCATGCCAAAAATAATCTGGATCAACGGATGCGGAGCTACATACCATCCCTCAATTATTTCCTAAGTTTCCACCTTCGCAAGCCCACAGGTCCGCATTCACTTTTCACTTATTTTCTTACTTAGCCAAATTTATCGTTTCAGAGTGGACTTCCTTACTCCCCCTCACTTTTCCTTGTCCGTAGGTGTGCAAGTTCACATCTCTCTCAACACTTAACCATAACACAATGTTAATGTGGGCATTGTCACCCTTTCTCGAAGATGTGTTCACAAGCATTTAGGTAAGCAACTCCACATTTCCGTGTTATAGAATTATCATTTCCCATACATCATTTTGCACCTTCATACTTAACACTTTTTGTCCATCATACCATCACATCATTATTTCCAGTCATATTAATTACCCCTTCCACATTATCCACCACTAGGAAAAGCATATTGTCATTAGTAATGCATACTACATTGATTAGGGTTGTAATCAATCCAAGTCCCATGACAATTTATGACATGTAAATCATGATCTATGATTCATTGAGTTACCAAGATAGTACATAGTGGAATTTAATAAAATAAAAAATGCCAACTTGTAATTATCGACAATAGCGCCACCTTTGTAAAAAGCAGAAAATATGTCAAGTAAGAACAAGGAAGTGCTTTGTGGAGATACATTGAACACACTAGGTTGTGAAGATCAACAGTTTCAGTGGTCCAGGGCATACATGTACTACAAGTCTCTTCCTCCATCTGGGAAGAAGACAAACCTAATTTGGACCTCAAGAATAGCATTGGTAGGATGTGTTCCAAAAGTAACTGACATGAAAGATTGTTCAATGGTGCACAGACAAATTTGTCTATGAATGAATAATAATTCAAATGCAAGGCCATCAACCCATTTTTCTAGCTCCTTCAACATTTTTCTAAAATGATACGACTCCCTGCACCAACTATGTGATTCAAGAGCAAGGAAGTTGATGAAATTCTAAAGCAACACAAGGGAGGGAACAAATTGTTGAGAAACTATTTGGAAGATCCAACCTGCAACCCTGATGCTTTGAGAATCAAGGTAAATTTGCTAAAATACCCATACAGAGAATTTTCTTGGATATGTGCCCGCATTTTTGGGTTGGAATCTACTATGTTATGACAAGAAATGTTATATATGCTATGCATTATGCCCTGCATGAAAAAGATATCATCGATTGGGGTTATCTCATCTCAAGGGAAATTTCTTTGCAACTGAATAACCTAAAAAAGACTCACAAGTTCTATGTGGCTTCTTACCTCATTTTCGCCATTTCTTATGGTCATGTTTTTGAATATTTGCCTTGGGAAAAACATGTGGATTTTAAGTCAAAAGCATTTATGCATTTTGTACAGACATAAAGCCCAATATAGTTTCTAACTTATTCACAACAATTTCATTTCATAATTCAAAAGGTCAATATTTGGACAGAGCACATCAATGCTATCCTTAGAAGCAACTTCCTTTCTCACTGGAAAAAGGATTTATGAGTTGTCTAAAGAATTCACTATAATAAGAATATTTGGTAGTAAGGAGAAGCCTTTCCTTTTACCATTTTATACACAAGATTAACTCATTGTAGGAGATGTGGGCAATACAAAATTTGGGCCCACTTCTTCCATGACAAAAGGAAAAGACAATTTATACCCCTACCACGAAAAATTGGGGATTTCATTGTTAAACAAATAACTCACCTAAATGAGTTGGCGAGACATCGTGAACAGATGGGTTTGAAGGAAGAAAAACTTGTTGAGGGTTTTGATCCAGATAACAAATTCACTGCACATATGCAGCTAGTGCGTTATTCTTCACACTTCATCAGAATTGAATAGTTTTTAGAAGGTGGCAAAGATAACTTGAATCTCCAGGAACTGGTGGCCTACCAAAATGCAAACGATACAGGAGAAGTAAACAGTACAAATGAAGGACACATACAACCTAGTAGAGAAACAACAAATGAAAACCCCAACTCGCCAACAATGTCTCAAAGAAACACTCTATCAAGAATAAAGAGTAGAACTAATGAAATGGATACTAGAAAAACATCAGTTGGAGGCTCAGATGATGGTGGAGATAAAAACCCACCAAGCAAAAGGATTGAGAAAACACATATTACATACACTCCTTTAAAAAGAAAAAGAAATCTATCATCAATGGAAATAAATGCATCAGAATTCTAGGAAAATCCTCATGTAATGGACATGGATGACCTCATTGAAGAACCTGCCTAGTCTGCACAAAGACTGCTAGAGACAAGAGAAATTGTTGATACTATGATGACCCGGGATCCTGAAATATTTGAAGAGGAATATGTCACACTGCACCACGTGGCACACAATCATGAAACCAAAAAGCAATTGTGAGAAAAAGTTAATACCAAGAATAAGAAGTCATCAAAATGATGGAAATCTTTGATTGACGTGGATGGAGTAGCACCATCTAAAATTGCAAGCTTTCATGGAGCTACTGGAGATGCATTAAGACAATCAATTTACAAAATGGAAAGAGAATTTGGAATTAAAGAAAAGGGTAAAAGAATTAAAAGTTTCTTTGGTACCAGGACCATTGTTTCCAGAACCTTTGAGTTCTATTCAACCTATACTTGAATTGGAGGAGATCCACGAATGCAGTACGAAATACAAAGGTTCATCAAATTTATCGCAGGTTGTAATAAAATATGTTGGTGGTGCCATACAAAAAAGGGTTGACATAATTCAGGAAATTTGGAAGCTTTCCCAAAGTATTGCTAGCTTTTCCTCCATAATAGCTAATTTCAAAGAAGATTTGCAGAAATATTTGGAAAATGATGAAGGATATTTTAAGCAAGTTGTGACCACATTTTCAGCTAAAGTCTCAACTTTAAATGAATCCCGGAGATAGGAACAAAAATATCCTTTGCCTTACCATATGAAGCAGATCAATACATGTTGGTTAAGGAGAATTAAAGAGTTAAGAGAAATGATAAATTAAACTGAGGTTCTAAGGAATAAAAAGAGTGATTTATTTCTTAAACTTGTTAGTCTTACCAAGGAATTAGATGGTCCCAATTTATTGATGGATACCATGATCTTAACCAAAGAATATTTAATGGGACAACTTAAATCACTAAAAGTTGCTAGAGCTTACAAATTTACCGAAACTATTGAATTTTTTGAAGATGAAGTTGAAAAATGGTTAGTTTGGTATATCAACAAAAATGATGAGGTGGATGACATGTTCCATGAATAAAAACTAGATCTGAGGGAATTTGAAAGTTAGTTATTTGAGATTAAAACTAAACATGAAACTACCGTGGCACTTTTAAGAGAGTACATTGAGGAATGGTTGAAAAAGGCATTAATTGAAATTACTGGACCAGAAAATCAAGAAACAATTAGAGCAGTTATGCCACCTCAACCACAACATGTACCTATAAAGGAGACAGTTGCAAGCAAGTGAAGGTTACAATTTTTCTTCGTCACGGTGATTTGAACATAGACTCTACCCTTTCAGTTTTTCTTTTGTCCATTTTTGCTACAATCATTTTTCATCTTGCCTTCGTCTTCTCGGTATTATGTGGAATTTAGGCTAATTCTTGGTTGTCGTTCTTTTATCTTCCAGGTATTTTCACTTTATGGTCTGCGGGATCCCAATCCCATTCCTCTTTGAAGGGAGAATGCATTTTACTCTCTTTAAAGACATTTTCCTTTGTATTTAAAGACTCATTATTATTTTTGAGACTGCAAGAGAGCTACTTGGGATATTACATTATTGTATTCTTAAAGACTTTGATCAGAAGTTTGAGTTACCAAATGTTTTATCTATCATAATCTTTTTGGTGCTTTATGGAATGATAATTTAAAGCTCTCTTTTATTTGCGGTCCATTTTTTGTTGTCTCTATTTGTGGTAATGTTAAATGTTTTGATGAATGTTGTGATGGATATATCAATCCTTTGTATTATGTATGCATCTTATCTATTCACATCGTAAATATTGTACATATGAGTTCCTTTTAAAACACCTGGTCCCAAAATCTCAGGTGTTGTTTTCCTTGAATGTGAATGTAAATATTAAGACTGGTCCTTCCCATACTTTGTTCTGTTTCATTTTATTTTCTTGGAATTATAAGAACAAGAGGAGTAACACCTCTCTAAAAACGCAAGGGGATACATATCCTCGTGAGGTTGACCTTAAGATTGTAAGACAATATTTTATATCAAAAGGGGCTTGACCAAAAGGTGTAAATGAGACAAAGGCACAACAATGCATCAATGGGGCCCAACTACTCTTGTTACAATGGTCACAAGGCCTAACAACATTTTCAAAGTTCTAGGAACATGTTGTAAAGGTGGTTACACTATTGTCTTTGTTGTTTCAAGGGGAAAAATATCAAGGTAGTTGGAGTTGACTCAAGGGAAAGTCAATAGGTTTGGTTAGAGCTTGTTGTCCCCTTCGTTTTATTGGAATACATGGTGGTGCAATCCTAACAAACAACAAAATCCAAGTTTCACCACCTAGACTAAATACCATTGGTAGTAATAAAGAGGATAAGAAGTTGCAAAAAGTAAAAGTTGGGATATTAGGCCAAGATCCCATATTTTAAGGAATAGATTGGCAAGAGACTATATCATTGAATAAATTACATGAACTAGTCGACTAATATATAATATTTACTGCATTAGCAATGATCCAATGCCTTGAATTAATCTCCCCACCCAAGGGTGTGACTACATGTATATGAAGGCTTCGACCCATTTTGGGTTGGAAGGTATGGGAGTGATGCATTATTTGTGTTAGGAGTATTGATATGTTGTTTTAGAGATCATGTGTTATTCCTTATACTCTAATATAATGCAAGGTTTGTAAGGATGATTTGGCCAACATTGGATATTAATGGAATTAGACTGCCCTTTCACATTTTCTTTGTATTCAAGGTTTACGATGATGGTGTATGTTGTTATTGCACTCAACCCGTTATGAGTAACGTTGCTTATATCTTAGAATGAGAGTTGCAACCTGATATGATGTGATGTGTAATGTATTATTAATGAAGTAATTTGAATGGTATGTTGCATGAGACTTATGGTGGTCATGCTAACTAAAACCACACCATCTTACATGTTTTCAACAACGTGATCCTTGAGTGAGACCTTCCCTATCTTAGGGATTGGATATGTTGGTGCTAGACTACAACACCCTTTGTTGGATACCCTTGTGGACCCTAGATGCATATCGAGGCAACAAAGTTGTTGTAGAGATGTATATAAGGAAGGAAAGTCAGATCAATATCCCCCTTTATCTTGTCTTCATCAAAATAATGACATTCTTAACGACTTGATATAAATGATTTATTTGATGGCGGGGCACATCCTAGTTGCACACAACATGACATGTACATATCTCGACAATTTATATATCAATAGAAATGTTTTATTTTTATTTTTAGACATAATAAATTTAGTTATGAAATCCATATATTGTTTGATTAAAATGAGAAGGGGGAAGTATGTTGTGAACAACAAACCATTATGTTAGTAAGAGGGTGAACCACTACCTTTGTTGACACTCTCATTGGCATAAGAATTATAGAATGTTTTTTTTTAACCAAAACTAAACAGTTATATTAATAAAGGAGGGTTGTGTCAAAGCAAATAGCAAGCATACATGTCATAAAATTAGGCTTAAAGTCTGTACATATTTTTGAAACTAGATTGACAAAATTTGGAGCCTTTTCCATATCAATTTCCCACTTAGATTGATTAATTACTTATTTTGCAATATGTCTCAAGAGTAATATATTTTGAAGTACAATCATTGATTGGAGGATTCGTTGTCATGAATAGTTGGTGCTTTGATCTGCAAGAGAGTTCTAACTTCAACTTCCATGGATCTATTCCTCGATCCTAATTATCATTTATCGTATTGTTGGCACCATGATGAGAGATTGTTGCACCTTGAATAATTGATGCATAATTTGAATGTTGAGGAAGAACCAATGACTTTAAATGTCATTTGTCAAACTCCAGTTCACCAATTCTCCAGGTCTGGATAGCTAGAAGATTCATCACATTTTCTATAGTTTGCTTCATTTCCCCCATTTTATCTAAAATTTATTGGAGAGCATTTTTGTTGGATTGCAATATTTCCTCATGCTAACAAAGAATTATTTTTATTTAATTCTAGTTAGGGTCCATCCCTGTCCATGACAAACAATAGCAAGAAAAACCCCACCACATTGGACTGCACAGAGTAACTCCTATCCCAAATTTAACAAAGACTAGCAAAAGAGGATCTTCAACATAATGAAGAGAATCAACAAATGAGACAATTCTGACATGAACAAAACCATAGGAGAAAAACCTGGAAACCAATAGAAATTTGGTTGAAACCCCAAATAGTGTCGACATCGAATGGAAGAAATCACTGCCTAACACCCGAGGCAACCAAGACACCCAAAGAAAAGGTAGTCAAACAACAATGAAATTTTGACAAACCCTCCTAAATGCTAAATAGGAACGAGCCATAACCAAAGAAGACACACATAAAAGTTTGGCCATACACAAGGTGTAATGAATTGGCTTCGCACTGCTATTACTTCTTGATTGTGCGAGCAATATCATCACACTAACAAAGGACAACACCTGCTACCACTTGTCCATTCACATAAATAAGGAAGGTTCTCGAGTTAAGGAATGGGGAGAACCCATTGATTCCCACATAATTCAATCACATCTCATCCAAATTCGCCCCAAACTTAGCCCAAAAATCAACTTGAGAATTAATCTCTCTTTTAATATGAAATATTTTGAATTTTTTGAAATCTCTGATGGGTGAAATAATATAAGAAATGATACCATTGAAAACATTGTTTTCAGGATGGGATTTTTTAATGATTGCTCAAACTACCATCATAGAGTCCCTAAGAACCACAATGTCTGTATCATTATTGTCTTTCACAATGCGCACTCCTTCCCACAAGGCATAAGCCTCTGCAATCTTGTTTGATATGTTCCCTAGTCCCCAAGCATAGGATGTTATGTTACTTCCTCCAGGATCAAAGAGACTCCCCCCCAGCACTTGTCGTCCCAGAAGAATTATAGTATGTTAAGACTTATATGTTGTTGCATATAGAGCCTCACAACTAATGTAAAATAACACGCCCACATAGATCCATCTTGAATGTTGACACTCTATTTGGCATAAAGGTGATGATATGTTGAGACTTATGTGGTGTTGCATACTAGACCTCACAACTAATGTAAATTAACACAACATAGATCAATCTTAACCCGATTCTATTGAGCATTAGAAGGTATCAAATCGAAAGCAAGGTCTAAATCTCTCAACACTTAAATACCTAGATTATACGTATGCTTCTCGTATCCCTATCCAACAAGCACACAGCTTCTCAATATGAAGATATGTTCAATGGAGCGAAGACACTTTGAAACATTCAACTACTCAATCTCCTTCAATGAATAAATATTGAGTGGGCATATCTATTTTGGAAAAGTCACCTAGGACCAATCATGTTCACAAGCACATGCACAATCACAAGCATGAGCACAAGCATAGAACATGTTATTGGAGATACCTAAACTTTGGTGGGGACAATAACAATGGACAACTTTCATTGACCTTGTAAACCACCATCGATTGCTTCTTTTATTATTGTTCTTATTATAATCTGTTTTTTATTCTTATTTTTACTTTATTGATCTCATTTTTTTTTTCATTTTAATTTATTATTGTTATATTCACCTTTTTTCAAAGAAAAAAAATGCATATCTTATTTTGAAGTAGAATTAAATACACATTTTGAAGGTGCACTTCTAACATTACAAAATAGGGAGGAAACTTGGGTATCATCCACATCCATATCTCCATCATCATTTATTGTACACTATCTCTTATAGTCATTACTCACTTCATCACAATCTCACTGAAAACTTCAAAAATATTACAAAACTCATAATTAAACAGTCTCTATTACAGTCTTCCATGAATGTATTCTATCATACAAATCTCAATTCAGTCTACCTATAAGCACAAAACATATAGAGTATGAAATGAAAATAATTAAAGAGTCATCCTTGACTCACACAAGGTTCCCTCAAAGCATTCCATTAGATGAACATATCCAACAATCATTTGTAATCCCTAATTTGATAATGCATTAGCCAATGTGTTTAGTTCTCTTTACACATGGGAGAATTTGATGAGAGTAAAGAGCTTGGAGTTTTTGTTGAGTTTCCCTACCAAAGCTTGTAGTGCTAAAATTTGAATATGATGTTTTGTATTCAACCACTTCATAATCATGTGATGATCTTTGAAACTTTGAAGTTGGGAAATGCCTTGATCCAATGCCAACTTCACAAGAACTCTAATGGCCATCACCTTTTTAGAGTTATTAGTTGCATGGCACACATTAGCTTTAAATTTGATATGGTGATTGTCACTAAAATACATAATGACCCCAATACTACTTGTGTGTTTTGGACCTTGAAAGGCTTGATAAAAAAGGCTCGAGGGGTAAGACTTTTCAACTAGAAGTTCACCCACCTCTCTAGGAATTAGAAACAAACACTGATATAGTCACATTGCACACTTACAAATAGCACATACTTATTAGAAAACCTGAAATGTTTGCATTTGTCGATTTTAAAATATTAAAGCATTGTGGGCCAACCATATAGCCCAAATTTTAATAAAAGGGATAGATAAATATACTTTAAGTTCATTCCTTTGAAACCAAGATTCCAAACATAAGTCAATTGAAATACTTTGCCATAAATTTTGTGTGCTCAACCATTTGTTAACATCACTGCATATCTGTTGTAAGGGACAAGGATGGAATATATGTTCATGAGTTTCATCACCCTTCATACACATCACACATAGAATAGGTCCCTATCTACCCCTTTCTACAAAAAATCCTAAACTGAAATTTTGTTCCTTAAGACTAGCCATATGAATAATTTTGTTTTCTTAGGAGACCTGACCTGCCAAATTTTGCTCCACCACCAATCCTTTTCCTAAATATCAGATTCTACCAAAGCACTATAGCATTCTTTGGTTGTGTAAACAAATGAAGCCTTGTTTTTTGACACACTTCATAACGTTCATCTTTCCATCTAGTATGGTTTCTCTCCAATTCACTTGAAAACCCATTCCATGAAACAACAAAATCACCTTCTAATCCTAGAATCACGGTCGACTTCCAACCTCAATGCCAAATGTTGGTGGTCATATGATTTTCTATTTGATTGAGAGTAAATACCTTGTCGAGCAAATTAATTAACTTAATTTTTTTATCATTAAATCATCAATCCAAGAGTCCATAAACTTAGAGATGTCAACATTGTATATGTAGAGACTAGAACATGAATGACTATCTAATCTAAACTCCTAGAATTGACTAATAATACAAATTAAAATAATCTCATTCATTGGGTAGCAAAACAAGAAAGTGCATTGCTGGGCACTGGCTACAGTCTTTAAATCAAGCAAATCCTGAGCGTTCATGTATGCAATTCTTGGAGAAAATCTTGTTCCCACCTTCAATTGACAGTGTTCTCTTAATTTGCAAGAGAAAACAAAGCATGTAAAATTTTATTCTACTTCACACAATGACAATAGAAAAAATAAAAGGAGACGATCTTCACTGGGTGAACAATGCAAATTTTTAAAGGGAATGGGTTATGTTTCTTTCATTGTGAGGTACACAATGTTCGCATAACATAATCAAACTCAATGTTATCATTGAACTTCAATGATATGTCCCACACTCGATTCAATCATTAAACTAAAAGGAAAATAATACTAAGAGGATCAATGCACACACTTTACAAACATAACTTATGTTGACAAACTCAAACACTATAATAGTAAGTCTGAAATCCCAAATGATACAACTATGTGCTTCAAAGCCAAAAAACATTATCTTGAATTATGATTTGAAAGGTAATGCAATTGTCATTTATAAAAAAAGATTGTAATGTAATTGTTCAAGCTGTACTTAGATCATAACCCAATCGAAATCAAAACAAAGATGTTGTTTGCATAAACTAGTTTACAAACTAGAATGAATATGTATGGAAACAAAGTTATATTTTTGGTGTATTCAAATTATGAAATCGAAATTATTACAAAGTTGTGATGGTAGCATGATTCCAATTAAAAACAATGAACATTGTTAGATAATAAACAACAACAAAATTGATTGCACAAACTAAACAAGAAAAGAGCTATTTGGTGTAAGGAATGAAAACATAGGAAATATGTCTATCCAGTAAACACACTTATAGTCCCTATGATAATTTCATAGAGCAACAATGGCCATATTAGTGAGCCCCCCCTAATCGGCGTCTCGTTCCTTAAACAACTACAGTATTGAGTTGAATTGAACTACAAATTCATCTCAAAACACCAGCATGAAAACTTTGTATTAAAAAATCGAAGTTCAACAATACATGAAACAAAGTAATGTTGCACTCCAATGTCCCCTATTAATGGTATTGCTTTCATATTTACACAAAGAAGCAGTGGACAAGGATGGAACCAAATCCCCCAAACTTAGAATTCATTCAAACAATTTTCACATTTTTAGGAAATCGACCGCACACAAAATTTGGGCAACCCCATATTAGAAAATCAGTCTTATCTCCCAAATTGTGCCTCTTCTATAAAATTTGAGCGCGTTTCATGATAATTGGCTCATTCTGCACTAAATGCATGTTTTAGTTTTTCAAAATTCATCCTCATCAACTAAGAAATCATGCGGGAATATTGTTGTCTGAAAACTGTTGTTAATTTTGTTTGAAACGTTGTTTATGAGCTAGAGGTTCACATGTGCAAACTGGATGTGATTTGATCAACACAAAATCATGTCAAGGGTCCTATTGATAAAACCCATGTCTTGGGTTTCCTTCTAGAAAAGCACTAGTATGACAAACATGGAAGTGGTCACCGGATATGCATATCACCTACATGATCTAAACTTAGGAAAAAACCCTCATTATAAATAATCAACTCTTAATTCTTCAATCTACCAAAAATAGAGGAAAAGATATCACATTAACAAGAAATTACCTTTAAAATTAGAATCAAATAAAAAAAAACATCAATATCTCGCGTTGTTGCGGACTGTGCCCTATGTTTTGAGATTCTGAGTATCCACCTGCCAGCGTTTCAATGGATCCCTCTGAGGGATGGGATTCTCCCCTAGGATCCTCGTCCTCAGACCTGTAGGCCTCCTAGGCCTTAATCTCTTCCTATGCTAGAGTGCATAGAGCAAACCCCTCGAGTTTTGTTAAAAAAACGATAGAAATTCCTAAGGTAATCGTTCATGTTCCTTCGGCGCGGCACCTAGCTCTCAGACTGGAAGACAAAGGAATGATCGGGCAGTTCACAAGACTCTGGCCCTCCCCAAAATCCATGCACCTCTGGTTGGAATCAAACTGGCCCAAGTTGATCTAGGGCCAAATGTCGGTGGCCTTCTGCAGTAAGGGATTCTTTGCTTTATTATTTGAAAAAAGAAGAAGATAGGGATCTGATTTTACGAAGTGGACCATACTTCATGGATGCATGAGGAATGTACCCAATAAATGGACCCCTGATTTTAGTCCAAAAAATTATATCCCCTCAGCAGTCCCTGTGTGGGTAAGACTGCCTTTCCTTCCTCTACACTGCTGGAATGACAAAACCATAAGAAATATTGGAAACTCTCTAAGAAAATATGTCGATCGTGTTGAAACATGAGAGAGACTTCAGGCATGCACCAGGCTCTATGTGGAGGTAGATCTGGAAAAAACACTCCCAAAATAAATACAGTTAAATCTAGATAACTGGTCTTACATACAACAAGTGGATTATGAGCAAATCCCCTTCAAATGTAAAGCATGTCACGAGTATGGACATTTTTCCAAATCATATCCTCAGGCCAAGGACTCTCAGGACCAATATCCAAAGCAATATCAGTGGCATCAACCAAAGTGGAAAAAAACTAATGGGAAAAATCAATCAATGTCGTTTCAAGGTGTTGGTTGTGGAGCCTGATTATCTTCTTGATTCAGAGGTTTTTGCTTTCAGCCATGTTTATACTCCATGAAGTATTTACACCCTAGAAGTATGTACACTCTTCCATGCAGGGGAGTGCAGAGGGGTGGTACCCCCTCTGTGGGGTCCAAGGGGGCTATCCCCCTGGATGGGGGGTCTAGGGGCAAGCGGGCCCCAAGTGGGGGTTCGAGGGCGAAGCCCCCGAAGGAAAATTTTCCTTGTAAATGTATATTGTAATTTCCTTGTAAATCTGGACCGTTCATTATAAGGTCGCAGATCTAACAATAGAGATTATGTTAAGGTTTTTTTCCCTAGAAGGCAACCCTCTTTTATGAGGGAAATGTATTGCGGCTATGGTTGATTGTGAATATTGTATTCTGTGAGAGAAAGAAGAGGAAGTTACAGTGGGTTTTGTTGTAGGTTGTATCCCTTCATTTGCTAGATAATAATAAAGGAAGGACCTGGCAATTTCTCTGGTGGACGTAGCCCACACTAGGTGAACCACGTAAATCTGTGTCTCTCTTGTATTGTGCATCTTCTGTGTTTTGTTTCTGCATTTATTTTATTTTATTGCTCCACGGTCCTGTTTTTCTAACACAAGGCCAGAGAGAAAAAGCCTGAGATTCGAGAGAAATACTGTCAGGATCTCCATGTAAAGGAGAATCAAGACATAACTGATATGTTGGTCTTAATTTAGAAGGAAACACAGAGGAACTCAAGGAAAATCAGGAAGAAAATGGTAAACAACGACAAGAAGATACATGAGAAGGGACCAGAAAAAGAAAAAGAAACCCTGGACATAAGTGGGGATTCCACGTCAAAAACAACCCAAAGCCATACCCCGGAGATTCCAAAACTTTCAGAAGAGGAAAGGCAAGACACTTCCGACAATGATTCCGATCTTGAGGTTTCTCAGCCTACCATCACAAAGAAACCAAGAAGAAAATCTCAAAGGAACAAAAGAGAATCGGCTGCAGACAGAGAAAAAGAATTGGGCATTCAAAAAACGATAGAGGAATCACTAAAAAAAGATGGTAAATCTAGGAAAAGAAAGGCCACCCAACTCAAGGGAACAACTCCACATCCATCTAAAGGGGGGGCACCAAAAGACACCGATAAATGATGAAAGTTGTCTCTTAGACTTGTAGAGGACTACGAAGCAGGGACAAAAAAGAAGAAGTTAGAAAATTGTTAAAAATAGAAAATCCCTTAGTCCTCCTGCTTCAGGAGACAAAAATGAGGGATCTGGAAACCCTCCAAGACCTTCAAAAAATAAGGAAAAAAGGTGAAGGAAAAGAAATCATCTCTAGAGGAGCCTTGGGAGGAATAAGAACTTTTTGGAATGCAAAAGAATTCAACTCGAGAGATCAGGAGCAGACGCAGTTTTGGCTTATGGTCACCCTCATTAAGAAAGATTCAAGTATGCTCTATTCCATCATAAATGTTTATATGCAAAATAACTATACGGAAAAATTTGGATGTTGGCAATCCCTTATAAACCTAGCCACTGAAAATCCCCCTCAAAACCTCATCATTGTTGGGGATTTTAATACAACCAGAGGCTTAAAGGAAAAATGAGCGGGATCCATTGTGAGAGATCAATTCAAAGATATATTGGACGATCTTATCTCGGACCTTGATCTCCTCGACATCCCTTTGGACAAAGGAATTTTTACTTGGAACAATAGAAGGGCAGGTCCAAGACACATAGCGGAAAGATTGGACTGCTTCCTGATAAGCAGCTCCTTTTTTTCCCTTCAAGGCAAATCCTGCTCCTCAAATCTCCCTTGGGCAGGGTCGAACCATCGACCTATCATGCTAACCTTCAAATCTCAAAAAAAATGGGGGCCCATCCCCTTCAGATTTAACCCCCTCTGGTTGGATCGACTAAATCTCATCCCGTCCATTGCCCAAATATGGAATTAGTGGATCACATGATCCCCACATTACATTTGGGAGCAGAAATTAAAGCCGGTGAAAGGTCATCTTAAAATATAGGAAAAATAATCGATTCAAAGTAATGTCATAGACAAAAATATCCAACTTGAAAACCTGCAGGAGGAAATGGATACAATTGAGATACAACAAAGCCACATCACATGGGAGAAAAAAAACCGACAAGGAATACATGCAAGTGCTAGCCAAAGAGGAAATCACCTCGCATTTAAAATCCAAAAGCCTGTGGTTGAAACCAGATGATCAAAATACCTCCTCCTTCCACAGACAGGAAAAATCCAGAAATTGGGCTAACCAAATATCTGAAATCAAAACCCCAGAAGAGGAAATCCTAAAAGACTTTGACCAAATCAAACAACAAGCTTGAATGCATTTCCATAATCTATACACCACAAACGGTAGAGATGAAGATGAAATAGTAGATGCTTTCCTCAGGCACATCCCAGGCAAGGTATCACAGGAGGCAAATCTGCATCTTAATCGACAAATTGCAGAAGTTGAAATCCTAAAATCAATAGACCAATTCAATGAAGACAAATCCTCGGGTCCAGATGGCTTCACTCTACACTTCTATAAAAAATGTGGGCACATAATCAAGCAGGACTTCACCAGAATGATAAGATTTGTTCACAAATAAAAAAAATGAGAGGAGCTACCAACTCCTCCTTCTTAGCGCTCATCCCAAAATAAAATGGTGCCTCTTCTCTGGACCAGTTCATACTCATGTCTTTATGC
The DNA here is from genome assembly GCA_009831015.1 of Picea engelmannii. Lineage (NCBI taxonomy): Eukaryota > Viridiplantae > Streptophyta > Pinopsida > Pinales > Pinaceae > Picea > Picea engelmannii. The sequence goes on from ML811330.1 coordinate 36,303, forward strand.
AATATTTCTTACAAAATCATAGCCAAAGTTATAGCTAATAGGTTGAATCCTCTTCTCAGATCCCCAATTCTACCAAATCAAGGAGGTTTTGTGGCAGGTCACCAGATATGGCACAACTTTATCCTGGTTCAAGAAGCAATCCACGCCTCTCGAGGGGAACCAGGTATGGAAATAAAATTGGATATGGCAAATGCATTCGATAGAGTAGAGGATAATTTCCTCTTTAAAGTTATGAAAAAATCCAGGTTTAGCCAAAATTTCATTTCCTGGACGAAAGCCTACATTGCTTCCCCTTGGATTGTCGCTCTTCTAAATGGAAGACCAACCCCTTTCTTTAAAGCCTCCAAAGGATTAAGGTAGGGTTGTCTTCTTTCCCCCCTCCTTTATGTGATCATGGCAGAGACAATAAACCATACCTTAGAGTGGGAAAGCAACAGTGGCACAATTACAGGAATCAAAATAGCCCAGGGGGTCAAAAGAATTAATCATTCTTAGTTTGTTAATGACACAATACTCTTGTGCGGTGCCTCCAAAATCATGGCCAGAAGGTTAATGAAAGTTTAGACACATTTATCATAGTCTCTAGGGGGGGCTTTTTAATAAGGAAAAGTGTCAAATCTACGTCTGGAATGTCTCTACTACCATCAAAGCAGGAATCGCTCAAATAATGGGATTTGGCATTTCACTGGATTGGAAATTATTCAAATATTTGGGACTCCTCTGTGTCTAAAATTTCTCCCTGGCGAGTTTTGGCAGTTGTCTCTCCAAAAGGTCAAAGAAAAGATGGAGTCTCGGGATTCAATATGGCTAAATCCAATGGGAAGGGTGGTCCTTATTAAATCAATTCTCTCGGCTCTCCCCATTTTTCAATTTTCTTCCCTCCTAGCTCCAAATGGAACCCTAAAATATTTGGCACAGATCATTCGAAAATTCATGTGGCAAGGGGGAAAATCTTATCACAAAAAATTCCACCTTGTGAACTGGGACATAGTCAGCCTACCCAAAAAAAGTGGGGGACTTGGAATCAGAGATCCCAAAGTTACCAACATAGCAATGGGAGCTAAACTTGTTTGGAGGATAGTCACAAGGAAAAAGGAATGGTGGAAAATGGCTCTAATAAAAAAATATAGAATGGGTGGAAGAAAAAGGTGCATGGACAAAACTCTTGATCCTCAACCTGGATCGCAAATATGGAAACTAATAAGGGTTGTTATTCCCTTCTTTAAGGAGCACCTCTCTTGGATCCCAGGAAATGGAAAAATGACCATACTCTGGCAAGACCCAATTCTAGGAGTGGATCTCAACTCCTGCGAAGCAGAAAATCGCGATCTAAAAAGATGGATGTCAAATGAGTACAAACGTACCCTCTATGATATTTCAGCTTGGAACGAGAATGGCAGCTAGAAGGAATGGAATTTGGGAGTCGTCCCTGATCACTTGATCAACCAAGCACATCTATTGCTCTCTTCCCTAAAAGGGGCAACTGCCATCCTCAGAGTCATCTCAGACAGTTGTGGTTGGGGAATAAATGGTTACTCAGTAAAAGAAGGATACAATACGCTCCTCTCCACTCTGAGAGTGTATCAGAACTCAACAAAATGGGAAAATGTTTGGAGCCAAGACTCCCTCCCCAAAGTTAACTTCTTCACTTGGTCCCTTTCACATGGGAAAATCGTTACGGGAGAGAATCTAATGAAAAGAGGCTTCCATGGCCCCTTCATCTGCCCACTGTGTCAAAGAAATCAAGACAGTATACATCATCTCTTCTGGAATTGCCCCTTCTCGCAAACAGTCTGGAAAGTGGCCTTCGAAGATCTGTCCAGAAAAATAAGATGGCCCTCTGCTCCAATCCCTAGCTTGGGGAATTGGGAAAAGTATTACCAGGGATCCTTCAGGAAAAAACCAGTCTTGAAACGTATCTGGAGGGCAATCCCCAAGTTCGTATGTTGGAAGATATGGCTTGCAAGAAACAATCAAATTTTCCAAGGGATCAAACCTCCCCCTCAAAGTGTCACTGCCAAGGCCAAAATGCTCCTCTCGGAAGTTTTGAACACTAAATCTCTAAATGTAGAAGACTCGGCCAATTGGAATGCCCTGGAAAAAGACTGGATGGCAAGTTTTAATCTTCACTCTAGTAAGACTCCAAACTCATCACATTGATCGTGTTGGCAGCTTCACAAAATCCAAAACATAGAAGACTGGATCCAAGAACAACAAGCACGTACTCTATGTTTTGATGGTGCTTCAAAGGGAAACCCAAGGGAGGCAGGTGCGGGGGGGTTCTCTTCGACCCTGGAGGAAAAATAATTTTAAATTGTGATTGGAACCTCGGGATGGATACTAACAACAAAGTTGAGGCCTATGCATTACTAAAAGGCATCCAACTCGCTCAGACTTAGCAAATTCGATATTTGAGTGCCCTTGGCGACTCCAAAACTATAATAAGGTTGATGGTCCATGGGACATATCCAATAGATTTAAGTCTAAAATGTATAATCGACTGAATTCGAGTTGATTCACAGGATATTAAGATAAATTTTTACCACATTATGAGAGAACACAAAAAAGAAGCAGATAAAATGGCGAATGCATCCATTGGGAAAGCACCTGAAACCTTAGGCATGGAAGGAGTTGAAACTTTATCCCCTTTGTTTTAATGTATCATATGACCGGGTGTCAATCCGTGAAGGTCGGGGGAAGGGCTAGTAGGTGCCTCAACGTTGTTTCAAACAGCTTGGATGGACACGTGGATAGAGGAGGGGCTTGGGCCCCTCGAGACACCAGCCTAAGCAGAGCCATGGGGAGAGAGCAAGCAGAAACGTGCATGGGTGGGGACCACGGGGACTGTAGCGCAAGCATATCCAAGTGGAGGAGACATGTAGATAACAGAGATGGAGGGGAGATGAAGTTAAAAAACGTGGACCAGGCTAGCTCTCTAACGAGAAGGTGGCGAGGGAGGACAAGTCCCGTCACTCAAAGTGAAGTGGCGTCTAACGAATTAAGCAGTTTCATCATGGGATGGAAAGATCATGAGCCCTGTCCTTCAGTGTTCGTGGGAGTTCAAGTCATCAAGGATCTGAAACAGACGGACAAGGCACACGACAGCCCTATCACCCAATTTAATCATCAAACTAACGTCAGATACACCTCCAAACCTGGGATCATGGAGGTTGATGGTACAATACACCGGGAAGATTTTTCGAGTATGCAGGTTGGCACGATTTTTCCATTAATTGAAACATGGGAGATAATGGTCATGTCCTCACTCTTGCATGTGAAAAGATGTTCGACAGTTTCTATGCCCATCACCTTTCGCTTGGTGTCCAAATTATCTCCCCCCAAAGCTCTTTCTCTCCCCATTATACCTTGTTTTTCTCGTTCTTCTCTCCTCCTAGACTTTGCCTTGCCCGCTTCCAGAAGGATCAGCTAGTCTCCTCTCATTGTCCTGAGCCCTCTCTCCTTCTAGGCCTACTTCTCACCCGATTTTTGATACAGTTGACGTCTCCTGACTTCTGGCTCCTGTCTATACGCCCCTTCTTTCTTAGCTCCTTGCCCTTCCCGTGGCCTCTGTTACTGTCAATGTCGCCTTATCCCGCCCTCAGTTTCCACCTCTTGTTAGGGGCTTGTGGCTCCACCAGTATCCTTATCGTAGCGCTCCCAGATTACATAGTAATGCAAAGTGGTAAAGGTGCCTTAGCGGACTCAGGGAAATTGGACGAGGACCCAATTGAGGATGAATGTATCGGATGTAGCAGGATCAGAATTCAACTTGGAGCACTCGACTCGACCAAGGCCTTTGAGATAGAAACTTTGTCCCAACACAAGCATATGATAGAGAGACTTAAAGACGAGAGTTACGCCCAGAGAAGTCAGTTAGAGGAACATCGCACAAACATGGAGGCAATGCAAAGGCGACTGGATCAGCTAGAAGGCGTGTAGCACCATCCAAGCAAGTCGGGAGGTCATCAGGAAACCTCCAAGAACGAACATTGGGCATCAATGAACCAAATTCCAGACTTGAATGAGCCACATCTGGAAGCTATACTGGAAATTCAGCAAGTCAAATTAGAGACGGGTAGTTGAAATCTGTTGTTTTCATGTTTTTTCTTACGCTATGTATTAATGGTATCTTCTACCAGAGGTATTTGGCGAATTATAACCACATAAGTTTTGTTAGAGAAGGAGGATGCAACAAAAATTGTTTTTGTTATGCATCCTACAATTGTTATAGGATCTACTCTAGCTGTCATTTCTCGAAGGTCTTTAATGACCATTTTTTTGTAATCCAATGGATTCTTCCACACCTTTAATATATCTTTTCCAAGTTTATGTAAAAAAAAAAAACAAGTAATTACCTTTGAACTCTTAAATGACCTTTTCATGTAAATATGGTAAAAAGAAACGATAATGTGGTAGAAAGGAAGGGTTAATATAGATCAAAAAGGGGTAACTAGTAGTGAAAATGGTGTCAAATTAGAGGCCTGACATCTCCCCCACGCCTGAGATTTTTTATGTGCTCACAAAAATGTGATATATATTTGATGCCCTTGTACCAAAATTTGTCAAAACTTGTGCAAAATTTGATCAATGCTTCATTGTGTCATTTGGCAGTACTTATTGATATATTCAAAATAGGCCCCTTTCTTTTCTGCTATGCTCTAAGTTTCTTCTCCAAGGCCCTATTATGAAAATGTAAAAACTGAATTTGCTTTTGCCATTTCCTATTACATTGGTGGAGCTTTTTGCCAACTTTTCATTCTGTTTCTTAGAAACTGCATTTTCATTCTTGACATACCTATCTTAAATCCTCCAATTTCTACAATTTTCTTGCTCAATTTCGGAGAATCTAGACTGCTTGGGGCACCGGAAGACATCGTTTACTTGGTGGGATCATAACACAAAAAAAAAACATCGAACATTGGTGTAGAATATAACTGTTGATACACAAAGTTATCCAATTAAATGCTTTGCTTTCTATATTTCAGAATGGCGTTTCATAAAAAATCATCCAATGGAAAGTTGATAAACCCTACACGGGGATCTAAACCAGAACCATGGAATATGCACTATTCCCAAGATTTATTATATCATTTCCTTAGGCTCCCTTTTATATCTCTTCTCAAGTCTCTTCCCAAATAGATTCACCTATTTTATACAATAACCTTGTACACCTTCTCAACACACATCATCACAGACATTGTCAGCGGATGTCGAGCAAATAACAACAAATATTAGCCACGGAGCAATAAGGGGTGTTCTCATCGAATCCAACATATTTAACGTCCTCTTGCCATATGATTACACATTGGTCATATGAACATGAAGCGAGCACAGATCAACATATAGATCTCCTATGACTCATTTCTTCTAATACTACTTGCAGTGGGATATATTAATCCTTTCCTTCCATCCTGCTTATATGATTCGTCATAGATTTACACACAAAATTGAGTCATGTGTGTTTCTAAATTTCTTGTATTGACCGTGCTTTTTCCAGCCTGCCCCAAGTTTCCCCATGCCACTGCAAATCCAAGTAAGAGAGAGTATGTGAACGTGCTATGTTCTGAGCACTTTCTACTTCCAGGGAATAAGGTAACGGTTTTGGGACTGTGATCAAGGTCTGAGCGATATACCGATCAAAGTCTCATTTAAAATCCTATAAGTGATTCAAAATGAGGGAAAACATAGTGATGAGAGGTTGTATAATACATGCACATAAATTGGGTAATAATGGGTTTGCATGTAATCCGGCCATAGGAGAGTGGTAATGTAATTCGGACATAGGAGAGTGTAATGATAATCGTAATTCGAGTAAATAAAAAGATTTAGAAAGATCATGGATACATATTAAAATGAGCCAAAAGTTTGTCGTTAATAACTTTTCATATTTTCAATAAACTAGATGAACTTTAAAGTTGATTTATTACCTCAAGTTTTACCTTAATGTAACCTTCACATAATGGCGCATGGTAAGATTGAGGATATAGAGAGGAATTAAACTTGATACTGTTGTGTGATTTGAAAGCGACCAATTGTTGAAACAAAGGTTGATTGTTGCAAAAGAATGACAAAAATGAGTGATGTTGTTGATGTAGATCTGTAGAATGATGAAGAGAAGAGCCGAGAGCTGCTTGGGCAACTCCAGATCCTCATCTTTGGAATTATCAACCTGTAAATGATGGACAAACTTCAATTTGATAGGCTACAAGTCATCTTATAATTGATAAAGTGGTCCTGTAACTATAGAATATAGTGGTTACAAGACTGCTCAATGGTTGCAAGACTGCTTGTAGTTGTTGAAATTGTAAATGTTGAAGTTGTTGTTGAAAGGATGAACACTAAACATCTATACCAACATCAATTTTGGAACACTGGAAGTTGTTAAGGATATAGAGTGAGCTGAGATGATGAACTTCTTTTGAAATAATGATGTTGAAATTTATATGTTGGATATTTGAAGTGAAATTATGCAATCTAGACCTCATTTATTCATGACAATAAATCAATTATAAATGACAAAAAAAATGCTTGTTGAAGAAGGAAAGAAACTTATTCTTTGATGATCGAAATGATGAACTCTGGAGGATTGAATGGATTGTTTGGAGCTAAACCATAACAGAGGGAAAATAAATATGTATTGTATATCAACCCTTAAATTTATTGAAGGAAATATGAATATTGCACGCTACTATTAGGTAAACCACATAATATTCATCCACAACTCAAACCTATGGTACAATTCTTGTCGTGTGAATGAATGTGTTGAAGTCGAGCATGGGAAGAAATATTTGGATTACCAACCATTAATGTATGTCGTTAACCAATGTGAGACAACTCACCATCAATGTCAATGAATGTCAAGGTACCTTTGTACATCTTGCTAGGTACGAATAAAGGAGTTGGAGTCAAGTCACCTGCAAGATATAACAATCAAGGGACATTGATGTATTCCCACTATTGTCAGCAAGAGAACCTACCATTGATGCATGCAAGCCTCAAGGTGCTAAAAGGAATCTCTAGCCCTGGACCCAGACAATGTGTTCAGGTCAATGGGTCAAGACTTGTAAGCAGGAGGGCCTTAATGCATCCCACATCAACTAACATGAACATAAAACCAAAATGATTTGAAGTAGACCAACTACTGTATGCATAACTTATTGAGAACTTTGTCAATGAATAATATGGTTTTCAAGCAAAGCTCATGTCTAACTGTGCCAGAATCATGGTTTTCATAGTTAGATTTATTTTTCTCTTTACTATTTTATTTATTCCTTTATTTTTCTACCCTACCATACTCTTTGAAAAAAAACATTACCTTAAGTGTATGAGCATTTTCAATGAAGTCATGTGCGCAACAAGAACACAAACATACTCATATTCAAGTTTAAAAAATATACTTGGATAGATGACATAAAATGAGGAACCAGCTACATTGATTGATATGGTGCCAAGAGACGTTGAAGGATGGAGTGGTATTGTGGCCTCACGACTATTTGGAACCAAGTTTCGATGGGATCTTTGTCTCTTTGGTTCATGAGAAACTATTTTCATGTCCTCCTTTTTCATGCCATGCAGAACTCCTAAGATTCTATGATTGATCTCATGGATGCAGGAAGGATCTGATGATATGCATGGAGAAAATTCCTCGATCTCAGACTCCAGTGTCTACTCTCCATCGATTATTTCCCATGACTCTTTATTCTTCTCTACAAAATAGCAAGGATGATCAGAGAAAGATTCTAGGTCTTCTTCTTCTTGTTGCTCATGGATCACTTGCTCTTCTCTTGCTCTCTGACATGAAGATATGTTTCTGATTTTGGTCAGAATTTATTCCTCCTAAGATGAAATCAAGTTTCTGATTGCAGTCAGGATTTGTTCCTCTCGAGATGCAGATATATTTCTGGTTGTTGTTAGGATTTGAGAGATTCCTTGGAGTACCATTTTCTCTTTTTTTCAACGAACTATTTAGCATCCTTCTTTTGTTGGTTGGTAGGTCCTGTCTTGCATAGGGATTAGTGTACCGAAGGATCTTATAGTTCCAAACAACTTTTATATTTTAAAGAAAAAATGAAATTTGTTAAAAGAAAACAATTTCAAAGAAAAAGCTCATCATGTACTTAGACACCCTCATGCTACTAAGACCCTTCATTCACCAAGTTATCTATTGACATGGGTTAGCTTCTTCCTTTCCATGAATCAAACCAAAAGAAAACACACTTGTATAAAGGGAAATAATGAGGCTTCGAGGAAACTCACCAAAGTGAATGTGTCAGGCTAGAACCCCTTCAGAATTTTTGAAGTAAGGGCACATTTGAGTCTTACCGCCTCTCCTACCCCAAGTTGCAATTGTAGATAAATTACACACAAAATAGGAAACTTATGAAAACAACCTACCCATCCTCTAATCCCTTTTAACATCTCTCTGACAATGACACCAAAAATGTCGAGCAAATTAATTAACTTAATTGTTGATCATTAAATCATCAATCTGGGAGTCTGTAAACTTAGATATTCCAACACTGTATATGCACAGACTAGAAGATGAATGACTATCTAATCTAAAATCCTAACATTTACTAAGACTATGCAAGTTACAAGAACCTCATTCATTTGGTAGAAAAATAAGAAAGTGCTCTTTTGGGCACCAAATATAGTCTTTTACTCAAGCAAATCCTGAGCATTCATGTATGCAATTCTTGGAGAAAATTGTGTTCTCGCCTTCAATTGAAATTGTTCTCTTCATTTGAAAAAACAAACAAAGCATGTAAATGATTATTCTGCTTCACACATTGACAATTGCAAAAATAAAAGGAGATGATCTTCACTGGGTGAACAATGCAAAGTTTTAAAGGGCACAAGTTATGTTTCTTTCACTTTGAGGTACACAACGTTCACATAATAGAATCAAACTTAATGTTGTCATTGACCTTCAATGAGATATCCCACACTCAATTCAATCATTAAACTAAAAGGAAAATAATACTAAGAGGATCGATCCACACACTTTGCAAACAAAACTTGTGTTGATAAACTCAAACACTATAATATTAAGTCTGGAATCCCAAATGATACAACTCCATGCTTCAAATCCAAACAAAGTTATATCGAATATGATTTGAAAGGTAATGCAATTCTCATTTATAAAACAAGATTGCAATGTAATTATTCAAGATATACCTGGATCATAACCCAATTGAAATCAAAACAAAGATGCCGTCTGCATAAACAAGTTTACAAACCAGAATGAATATGTATGGAAACAAAGTTATATTTCTAGTGCCTTCAAATTATGAAATCAAAATTGTTATAGAGTTGTGATGGTAGTACGATTCCAATTGAAATGAAGTCTATTGTTGAGCTATACAATGAACATTGTTAGATGATAAACAACAATGAAATCGATTGCATAAACTAGACAAGAACGAAGCTATTTGGTGTAAGGAATGAAAATAAAGGAAATCTATACATCCAATAAACACACTTACCGTCCCTATGCTAATTGCATAGAGAAACAATGGCCAGATTGGTGGGCCCTCCTAATCGACGTCTTGCTACTTAAACAACCATAGTGTCGAGTCGAATTAAACTATGAACCGATCTCAAAACACCAACATGAAAACTTTGTATTAAAAGATCGAAGTTCAACAATACATGAAACAAAGTAATGTTGCACTCCAATGTCCCCATCTCCATAGTATTGATTGCATATTTATACAAAGGAGCAATGGAGGAGGATATAATCGAATCCCCCAAACTCATAATTCAATTTAAACAATTTTCACATTTTTGGGAAACTGGTCGCACACAAAATCTAGGGAAACCCAGATTAGAAAATCAATATAATCTCCCAAACCATGCCTCTTCTGAAAAATCTGTTCACAATTGAGCTCAAATTGGCTCATTCTGCACAAAACCCATATTTTTAGTTTTTCGAGATTCATCCTCATCAAATTGGAAATCGTGTGGGAATATTGTTGCCTGGAAATTGTTATTAATTTTGGTTGAAATGTTGTTTATGAGTTGGAAGTTCACACGTATGACATGGATGTGAGTTGATCAACACAAAATCATGCTAAGGGTCCTAGTGACAAAACCCATGTCTTGGGTTTCCTTCTAGAAACGCACTAGTATTTCGAACATGGAAGTGGTCACCGGACCTGCATATGAGCTACATGATCTGAACTTAGGAAAAAACCCTCATTAGCAATAATCAACTCTTAATTCTTCTAATCTACCAAAAATAGAGGAAAAGTTATTACATTAACAAGTAGTTACCTTTGAACTCTCGAATGTCCTTTTCATGTAAATATGATAAAAAGAAATGATAATGTGGTAGGAAGGAAGAGTTAATATAGATAAAAAAAATGGGTATATGGCAGTGAAAATGGCGTCAAACTAGAGGCCTGACATACCCCACTTTCCTATAAGTGAAGAATTAATGCTTTTGAGATAAAAATAGAATTGCCACACCCCCATGATTGCATATTCTCTTAATCTTATTTGAGAGCCATTTCCAACCTTCCAAGCAAGAAAAGACTCAATAAGTGGAAAATAACCTATGAATTCCTTCCACTTATTGGAAACATTTTTTGTACTTTTTTCTTAGGCTTCTAATCAAGTCCATTAATGAAGCTAGCAAGATGTATTTTTGAATGATTATCCTTTTCCATAAGCTATTATTAGTTAGTAGGTTCCAAAGACTTTTTAGATTGGATGACTTACCAAAGAGATGGATACTCTTAAGTCCCCATCCACCATCTTCTTTAGTCTTTTCTATAGAATTCCACTTTGTGAGAAGATATCCTATATTTCCCTTCATCCCTCGCCACAGTAAATCAAAACAAATTCCCCTAATCCTCTCCATAATTCAATTAGGGATGTTTGTTAATGTATGCCAATATACAAGTATTGCCTCCAACATAGACTTCAATAAGGTTAGTATGCAACCCTTGGAGGGCCACCTATTACACCAATGTTGAATTATCTTTTCAATCTTTCTGAGTAACCACGTCCAATCATTTTTCCCATAACCATTAGGTTTGAGAGTAAACCCAAGGTACTTCAACCCGTCTTGAAACTTCATATTTCTTAAGGGAAATGAATCTTTTAAGAGTTATTCATTCGCATCGCCCAAAGCATTAAGGAAAATAACAGACTTCATAATGTTTATCTCTATACCTGTGGCCTTGCAATATGATTGGAGTATTTCTTGTAGTTGTAAATGTGGTTGAACCTACATAGATAAGATCTAGCTAGAAAATGACATACACTGTTTGTAGAAAAATGAGAAAACGCGGAAATGAGAGAGAAAGAGAATCAAATAATTGTATTAACTATATTCCACACTCAAAGAGTGAATAATTTAACAAATAGACATAGGCTACATGAGTAACTAATGCGTCGTACTAGTGATCTAGAGAGATCTAGACACTCACTGACAGACATTGGAGTGAACTTCCACCTAGTCCTAGTTAACTAATCCAGGCAATCGTCAATTAACTGAGTCACGACTTCCACTAGTCTAACTAAGTGTAATCAATTCTAAACTGAAGAGGAACATCCTATTTTGTAGGGGAATATTATCCAGAGAGAATATTCTCATCTAAGGAAGATTTCTCAACATTGGATAGTAAAACTTAGAAAAATAATTATAGGTGAGTGTGTAATATCTCCAACACCCCCCCTGAACACTACTAGGGTGTACAAGATGAATGGGTCCCAACCACCAAGGCCATGTTAGGTACCCGTTGTACAATGCATCTAATAATGAAACACTGAAAAAAAAAAATGAGGAAA
>ML811330.1:58313-68832 GCA_009831015.1 Picea engelmannii
AAATGTCATATGATGATGAGTGAAGGAATAGTGCTTGGACATTTTATCTCATCTCAAGGAATTCAGGTAGACCCATCCAAGATACAAGTCATTAAGGATCTTCCTACTCCCAAAACCCAAACAGAGGTAAGAAGTTTTCTAGGGCATGCTGGATACTACAGAAGATTTATCAAAAAAAAATCCAAAATAGCTTCTCCCCTGTTTGTATTACTGATGAAAAATGTTGAATTCAAATGGACTAATTCTTGCCAGGAAGCATTTAATACACTTAAACATCAGTTATCTACAGCCCCGATTCTTAGAGGACCTGATTGGACACTACCCTTTCACATATCGTCTGATGCTTCAGATACTGCAATAGGAGTTGTCTTGGGACAAGAAGAAAATCATCTCCCTTATGTTATTTATTTCATCAGCAAGAATATGACTCTTGTTGAACTCAATTATACAATTACCGAAAAGGAATTCTTATCAGTTATCTATGCTATTAATAAATTTAGACATTGTTGCACCTTTTTCATCACCTTGGTGAGCAAATAAGAGGTGCTTGCAAGCTCAGTTGGGTCTGCTAAGCAGGACAACTATAGAGAAAAGAGTTAGAGAAAGAAAAAGAAAAACTAAGATTAAGAATTAAACTAATAAAAACAAAAATCATGAGCATAGGGACATAGAGATAACAAGAACAAAAAGACCCATGTCACCAATGTTTGACGCTGATCTATTGATGAAAACAAAGCACCAAGAAGAAAGGGGACTATGAGTCTCTTCTTCCTCCAAGGGAAGGCTCTTCGACCCTCACTAGTAGCTCTTCTTACAACAAAGAAAATGAAAAATGGTGATGAAAGAACTCCTTACAAATCCACTCAATGGTGAGATGGATTGTCTAATGTAATGGTGCCAAAGTGCTCTTGTCAAGGATGGAGTCCTTCAAATAATATAGGCAACATAACATTACTTTGAATTCCTTGAGAAAATGAGGTGCATTCATGGCTTTTTATAGCATTGCTTTGGGCTTTTGTGTAACTGCTTTGTAGTGTGAAAAGAGGCCATTTAGGGCATTATTAGGTCTTTGACCAGCCCACCAGTCGGATTCAGCTCAGATTTGAGGGTCAAATTGGCTTGGGAGCTGAACCATAAGTGGTTGGGAGGCCAACCACTTTCATAAATGCATCGTTTAGCAGGTGCGCAGCTTTTTGTGCTAACAGTCGTGCATCGTGCGCATATGCGCGCTTTCTACGTTCCTATTCCGTGCATGTGCACGTGCGCCCAATGCCTGTAAAGCGCTCTTCAATTTTTCACTACTTTGTATAGTTTTTGACCTTTTTGAATGATGTGGTATTGATTTAGGTCCATGAATGACTTCATTACTGTTTGACAATGCTAAGTTCTTGTAACCATGTGCTGACGAAATTTCAGTGATAACAGATGCCCCCTGATGGATGAGGTTAGGAGCATACGTATAGCTGAAATCCATCAATGTTTCATCTATTGAGAATGGTGTTGTAAGAGAGAGTAATAGTGTGAGTGTCCAGAGCGATCCGTTGGAGGGAGAAAGGAACCAGTAGGACTCGACCTTCCATAAGGCGTGTAAAATATAAAACTGTGTACAAACGAGGCGGGCATGCCCCATGCTCGTGTCATGTAACTCTGAAAAAAGATGACGGAAGCGTTGGTGTAGACAACTGCAGCGCCCTCGGGGGCGGTTGTGATAAAGGAAAAAGACAATTCTGCAAATGAACATACTCTGAACAATAGGCAGTGATCATTGTGATAAGTAGCAGCGATTATGTGGGCATTGATAGCCCAGCCAAGTTTAGAGGTCTTCGGCAAACAAGAGAAATAACTGCAATAGTCGCAAAGTAAGACCCGCCGTAACATGAGAAAGTGTTGGCATCGAATGTTATGGGGGTCAACGATAGCAGGGAGCAATGGTGTTTCACCCTGTGCCATCCGAAATCTCTCATTGAATAGATTAATGAGAATCAAGATACTGTCACCCTTCTGGAAAATTGTGCTGATGTCAACAAAAGGGGAACGCAACTCCTAGAAGCAAAGGGCTTTGGGAAATCTACTGAGGTGAGGAAGTGGCAGAGGTACATGGATGAAGTCAAGAAGTGAGAAGACTCAAGACTGCCCTTGGTTGGAGAATGTATGAGATAAAAAGTGGTTGCAACCGTGTAACGAGGTCGAGTGTCAGAGGGATGACAAGATCAGTGATAAGTTGTGCCAGAGGCGGGACAAGGTGAACAAATTCAGAGCGTAGAGGTAAGTGACCTGTGGGGTACTCTGAAGATATGGACGATGCCAGCAAGGGTAGATGATAAGTAATGCTCCAACCAAGGGTGACATGGGTTGCTTTTGGCCAAAAGGAAGGAAGCAGGTCGCCAAAGGTGACGACAAAAAAGATAATATAATGACTGGAAATAAAGGCGTTTGTACAATAAATAATGAATAATTTAGGGAGAAATGTACAAATACAGAAACGGGTGCCCCAGTGTGATATGGGTGGCCCAGGTAGGGCAAAATTTGCTTGGAAAAATGATGAAGGGTGGGGGCCCCATTGGTGAGTTTCTATATGAGGTAGGTGAAATGAAGGTAGGTTCGCATATGGGCAAACTGATTGTGGAGGAAATGGAGGGTTCATGATACTATAGAGGTGCAGGTAAAAAATAGAACCGTAAAGAGATAATCTGGGAGTCCATGTGGGAAAGCTAGCAAAATGAGGAGAAGGAGTATGTGGCTGATTCGCGACATGATGAAAGACTATTGGGACTCCCCTCTCTAAAGGGTGATGAAAAACAACATGAGTGTCAAAAAGTTGCAAAAGGTGCTATGAATGGGACAACTCATGTGGGTAAGAATGCTACCGGGTAATAGTACCGAAGATGCAAATGGAGGCGTGGGTACTGCAGAGCCGGGAATGGGGATCCTAGAGGCCAATATCAGAGGGTGTGACTGGAAATGTAAATGTGATACAGCGGAAAAGATTACATGCCAGTGTTGAGCATATACCTGAAGGGGTTGTGTCAATGTATGATGATCAAATACCTGGACACATGAAAACCAAATACCCGAAGTGAACAATATCTGAAAAGAATCGAAGATATGAGCATGTATTGGATAAGCATGAAATATGTGCATGCGTACCTGACCAAAGATAAAAAAGGCGCCCCGGGGGCTCAGGATGAAAAGAGGCCCAGGAACTAATGTGATGTAGGTGATGGGATGTTGATCCCGTGGCTGAAGATGGTTTGAAAAATGGACACCTTGGGCTCCTGGAATGATGAGTGGAAGTTTGGCAAAAGGCCTATATGTAGCTGTATGGCCCACATTGCCACCTCATTTGTACCTGCTGCAATAGTGACTGGACGAGCAGTATTCAGAGGAGATTGGGAGATTCGGGGAGGACGAGGCAACCGATTGAGGATGTGCGAGTATCAGGTTAGTGTTCTGATCATCCTGCATAGAAATAGGTTTTCAATTTTTGGGCAGGGGTTGTACGGAGGGTCGTACAGAGGTATTTAGGGGGTATGGGCCCCACATGCGCAGGCGATCCGGTGATAGGCACGCATACATGCGCGCCTGCCCACCGGATATATGCGCATGGGGGTGCGGTAGAGGGGTTTTAAGGCACGCTCGAAGGGCGCGCCTATGAGTTGAACAGGCGCGCACCAGGGCGCGTCTGTGGTTTGAACAGGTGTGCACCTTTGCGCGCCTGTATGGTGAACAGGTGCGCATAGGGGTGCACCTATGAAACAAACAGGTGCGCACGGATGCGCACCTGTGTAGTGAATAGGCGTGCCTGTGTAGTGAACAGGCGCGCATGTGTGCGCGCCTGTGGGTAACAAAACCACGCCTAGGAGGCAAGGTTGGGGTGTATAAAAACGAGTCTTTTTGATGTTGTTGATGGTTGCTTGAGCTGATATAAGACTCTGTGGTGTCTGCAGGTGGACGGTGGTGACGATGCCAGTGGGGTGGCGAGAGCAAGACTGGTCGCAGCTGCGAGACGCCATGGCCATTGAGGGGCTAGGTGTTCATGCGACTTTGGCAGCCTGTGGGCTGCTAAAGTTCTTTGAGTGCCCATTGATATGGGCACAGGAGTATCTTTTATAGTTCCTGATCCAGATGTGGAGTCCAGAGCTGCACTGCTTCCTCGTGCAAGGAGAGCAGATCCCCTTCACTGCGGTGGAGGATGTATATTTTTTGACTGGGCTCCCCTTTCGGGGAATGCCCCTACCGGCGGAGACGGTGCTGCCTAGGGGTACTTTGCTCGCCGATATTGGCCAGAGGTATTGTTCGGGTTAGAAATTTATGTCTGGGACGGTGGTGAGCATCTCGACGATAGATTCCTTGGCGCATCGTTGTATAGCAGCGATGATTGTGCGGGTATATGGGTCACTGGCGACCCAGCGGATTAGTGGTGGCCAGCTTTTGGTGTTGGAGAGAGTGGTGGCCGGCGAGCATTTTGCTTGGGGGATAACGCTGCATGCGAGGATGGTGGCGCAGTTGGACCACTGTCGGTCTACTGGTGTAGGGGAGTTTTCTTTCGGGTCCATCCTAGTGGCCTGGTTTCTAGAGAGGGTGCCGATGTTGCGCCCAAGGATGCTACTAAGTGTGCCTGGGGCGCGAGAGCCACGGTTGAGGCGGTGGTCGACTGTATTGCTTCGCCATGGTGGTGGTGAAGGGGGTCACTTCTTTTCGGCAGAGGCAGCGCAGGTATGGTGGCAGATGCTGCAGGTGATTTTGCGCTACCCCTATGCCGAGGTGGACTTCCAGGATGATCTGGATATGGTGCTACCTTCTGGGGAGGTTTTTGATCATCGAGGTATGTTGATTGATGATGTATATATGTATGTTTGTGTATTTTTTGAGATAGTCGTCCATATGTTCATGATATAGATGTTGATATTATCTGTTGTTTGTTTGTATGTGCAGATGTGGCACCTCGCGGGCGCGAGGTAGAGTTGCAGAGAGCGCCAGCTCGTCGGGAGCCGGAGAGACTGTCGCGGGGAGAAAGACGTCGGCGGGAGGATGCCGCGGGGTGACCAGCTGAGCCAGAGAGGGCAGCGAGGAGGTGCCAGTTCGATGACCATGGTGCGGGGCCATCACACGCTCCTCCGGCGGCGGCCGGAGTGGATTTTGACGATATACGCCGTCGTCTGGAGACGGTTTTACAGGATGTGCCTGAGGGCATGTGGACGCACATCCAGGACGAGAGTTTCCTGGAGAAGTGTGTGGGGGTACCGCCACCATGGCGGTCCATAGTGCGACGAGTAGCAGTGCTTGCTGCTATGACGAGTGGACACCTGCCGCTAGGGCAGAAGGGTCCTGTAGGGGGTGGACCACCACCGCCCGGGGTAGGTGGTGGTGGGCCGCCACCGCCTGAGGGAGGAGCAAGTGGTGGCGCGATAGAGGCACCATGAGTGGTGCATGATGTATATATTTTTTGTTGTATATAGGCTAGTGAGCCCAGTTTTTGTACCGAGGTGCTGCATTGGCTTGCGGATACATGTATTTTTGTATGTAAACATTTGGATGGCCTGATGGACTTTTATATATACATGAGTATACATATTTTGAGATCCCTATGTTGTCTACATGTTTTTGCTGATGAGTTGATTACGTCCATTCTATATATATGCTGTGACAAGTTTTGTGATATGTTTATGTATGTGTAGCTTGATGTGATATATGCCAATCTAACACAATATTAGCTAGGGTATCTGTGATTTGATTCAATTGTCTTGGAATATGTTTAAATGTAATGGAATCAAAATGTCGAGATAACATCCTAACCTGCAAGTATTTGCGAAAGAGGCACGAATCGCGTACGTGGTACACATTGTTGAGCTGGAGAACGACTAGTTGAGAGTCGAGGAAGACGCTAAGGTGATGAATATGATGATGTTGGGCATCGGCCAGGAGGCCAATGACAACAGTGTATTCGGCTTGGTTGTTGGTTGTTGATCCCAAACATATGCCCCTTGAATGGAGCATTTCATGTGAGGGGGTGTAGAGAGCCCAAGCAGCCGAAGCGAGATTTTGTGTCCAACAGCTGGCGCCATCAGCGTAACCAATGTGGTAGGTTGGTGGAGGAAGCATCTGTCAATAGAACAAAGGATAGTTTAGACGAGAGGGGAGGAGAAAAAAGATTAAAAACGTTAGAAAAAGAAATAACTTAAAGTATAATGACTACTTTTAAGCATAAAAATTCTTGAGATACAACCCATTGACAGGTTCCTTGACAGAGAGGCCTTCGAGGGAGGCCAGGATGTATGCGCCTTTGGTGAGGTAATGTTGGATAATGTAAGGGACATGCCAAAGTGATTCGAATTTGTCGTGGCCAAAGGTATCATGAGCGATATCATAAGCCAGGCCGAGGTCGCCTTCGCGGAATGATCGAAGGTTGGCATGGTGATCAAAGGTAGCCTTGGATCATTTTTTAGCTACCTCGTTGTTCTGTAAGGAAGATCGACGATCTTCATCCAGAGACTCTAAGTTCAGCAAGCGCTGCTCCATTGGAGCAGTGTCAGGTAATAGCTCAATTGTAGTGCGTAAGGTGGGAATTTCGCACTCGATGGGAAGAGTTGCCTCGACCCCATGGACTAAATGGAACGGTGTGAAGCCGGTAGCGGTCTTGACAATCATTCGATAAGCCCATAGCGCAGAAAATAACATATGATGCCAATTGGTTTTATGTTTATTAACCGTGCACTGTAGCATGGTCTTGAGGACTTTGTTAACTGCCTCGACCTGCCCGTTTGACTGAGGGTAATATGGTGAGGCAAACTTGTGAGAGAAGCCTAACCGAGATGAGAGTTCGACGAAGATCTCGTTCTCGAAGTGTTTCCCATGGTCGGAAACGAGTTGGAGTGGTACTCCAAAATGGGATATGACGTGGTTAAAGAAAAAATGCGCTGCAGTGTCAGTGGTATTGTTGAAAGTGGGCATAGCTTCGACCCATTTGGTGAAGTAATCAACGGCAACAACGATGTATTTGTGGCCATTGTTGGAGGGGGGATTGCAAGTCATAAAGCCGATGCCCCATCTACAAAAAGGGTCGGCAGTTATGACAGGGTGAAGAAGAGCGGGGGGAGCTCGGGCTTTGTTAGCGTAGAGTTGACATTGCTCACATTGTTTCATGGCATGAATGCAATCATGAAACAAGGTAGGCCAAAAGTAACCGGCTCGGATAATCTTTTGAGTGGTGGATATGCCCGAAAGATGGCCCCCACATGCACCACTGTGGCAGTCGTTTAAGACTCTATCGGCCTCGTCAATAGTCAGGCATCGACGAAGAATGGTGTCGATGCCCTGCCGGTATAAGATGTCTCTGATGAGAAGGTAGCGGGGGGCCTAATGGCGAATACGTCGACGATCATCTCGTCAAAGGTGGTTACCGAACTTTTGAGTTCGGAGGTAGACGAGGAGGTCGCCATACCAAGGATCATCCGAAGTGATGTAAAAGAGATGTTCATCGAGAAAGTCGGTGTTGACGGGGGCGCTGGTGTTGTCAGAGGGGAGGGCCATGACAAGTTCGGCGAGAACGAGGGCCTTCTTACTCTTAGGTGTTGAGAACTCGAGGTCATACTCCTGAAGGATAATGATCCATCGAGCGAATTTGCCATTAACTTTCTGGCAGCTGAGCAAGTACTGCATAGGGTTGGAATCTCCGACGACCTTTGTAGTGCGAAGCAGAATGTAATGGCGTAGTTTCTGGACTGCAAGGACAACGGCCAGAGCATGTTTCTCTTCGTGTTTATATTTCAAGGGTGGTCCTGAAAGGTTTTTACTAACGTAATAAATGACATGTTCACGATTATCATCTCTGAGTTGGACGAGGACGCCGGCTACTGATACAGCTAATGCTGATACGTAGAGGATATAGTCGCGATTATAGTCAGGTGCACTGATTAAAGGTGCGTTTGAAAGCGCTGCTTTAAGATCGTCAAATGATTGTTGGGCGTGGTCGTCCCAGTGAAATGGTATGTCGTGACGTAGTAAGCGGAGGAAACCGTGTGCGCGTATGGCGTAATCTGGGACAAAGCGTCTAAGAAATTTAGCTTTGCCCTGTAGACTTTGAAGTTGCCGTAAATTCTGGGGAGGTGGAATTTCAGTGATAGCTTGGACTTTAAGGGGGTCTACGGTAATACTGCTTTGGGAAACAATAAAACCGAGGCACCTTGCGGTGACACATAACACACACTTGAGAGGATTCAAGCGAATGTTGTACTGACGACACCGTTGAAAGATGATTCGTAAATCATCGAGATGTTGGGTGTGTTTCTTGGATCGAGCTGTGAGGTCGTCCAAGTAGGCGAGGATGATTTTAGACAGATCGTGAAAGATGTATGTCATCACCGGCTGGAAAGTTGTGTCGGCATTCTTTAAGCTGAAAGGCATGACACGATACGCAAAAGTACCCCATGGGGTAGTGAATGTGGTTTTATACTGATCGGCTGGGTGGATTTGAATTTGGTTATAGCCAGAGAATCCGTCCATAAAGGAGAGAGCCTCATGGCCGGCGTAGTCGTCGATAATTTGATCGATGAAAGGCGTTGGAAAGTTGTCTTTGGGACATGCGTTATTGAGGTCACGAAAGTCTGTGCAAATGCAGATAGTGCCCTGTTTTTTGTCAATGGGGACAGGGTTGGAAACCCGTGATGTATAAGCGATGGGGTAAATAAACCTGGCAGCACGTAATTTGTCAATTTCGGCTTTGATAGCCATGGCTTTGGATGGGTGTAGCGGTCGCTATTTTTGGCGAACTGGTGTGATGTCGGGCCAGGTGTCGATGCGATGTTCGACAATAGAGGGATCTGGGCCTGGCATTTCCTTGTATGACCAGGCAAAAATGCCCTATATTCCTGGAAGAGGGATTTATATGCGTCGATTTCCTGAGGAGTGCAAGCAGCTCCAATGATGATTTCTTCGACGATGCCATTTTGAATGGAAATGTCGATTTTAATGGTGGGGGAAATGTTGGCCATGTTGCCTTCTTCAAACACATCAGGAGCAGGAATGGGATTGTTGAACCAACCGATAGGCCCTGATGGGATAAAATCCTTGGTTTCGACTGCATAAATGGGGTTTTAGTTAGGAGGCATGGGGGCTTCCTGTGGAGAGAAGAGTGTGCAGTGGTGTAGCGCATCCCAGGGAGAGTTTGGGTGATTTAGCTCATCCAGTATTTCCTCGTCGCATTGGAAATGCCGGAAATACAAGGGGTCGTGAGGAGTGCTCTTGATGACAGTGTGGTTGCCCCCTGATGAAGAAGTAGGGGGAACAATGCTAGAAGATGGGGAGGGTTCACTCGACAGAAACCATATATTGAAGTACTGAGGGGTACCCGTGGTGGTTGGGTGGAGAGTGTCCGTAGGGGAATGAGCAGGGGAGTTGGGGGATAAATCCTCAGATACGTCATCTAAGAACCATGGAGGTGTTGGGAGTGCCTCGGGCTCGGGGGAAATGACATGAAGATCCTCTAGTGACGAGGTAATGTCAATAATTGCCTCTGCAGGTCGGTGAAGTAGGGCCAATTGACGTTGCCTGTATTCAAGGACCATAGGACACTGGTATGTAAAATGAGCTAACGAATCACAGAGAGAGCAAGGGTGTCTCATACATTCATTGACGGAAGCGGTGACATAACGAATGTCAGTGATATTTGTTGAGGGGGACGTAACAGGGCTGGGGTTGTTATGGAAGTTCTGGCGTACTGCGATTAATGTCTGTCGAAAGCGTGGCAGTGCTGGGCAATGATGGGTGTAATGGCCATACTCTGAACAGAT
Organism: Picea engelmannii; assembly: GCA_009831015.1. Taxonomy (NCBI): domain Eukaryota; kingdom Viridiplantae; phylum Streptophyta; class Pinopsida; order Pinales; family Pinaceae; genus Picea; species Picea engelmannii. The sequence goes on from ML811330.1 coordinate 68,102, forward strand.
AGCACAAGTGTATTTGGTCCTCAACCCTTTACTACTGGAAGGGTGGGTGGTAGTGGTGGGACTAGTAGTAGTGGCGGGTGTTGTGGGAGTTTGATTGGGGGGGATCAAATTCTGTAATTCAGGTAGTGATGGACAGTTGTTGGTTTGGTGGCCCTCTTTCTCACATAGTGCGCAAGGTGGTGGGATGCATGGAGGAAGTGGAGCGATGGGCTCCTTCTTCTTTCTCCTGCCCCTAGCTGTAATAGGGGGATTAGTGAGTGGAGGAGTGGTGGGGGTAAGGATGGGAATCATCATGGGGATTCCTTCCTGTGGGGGAAGGGATGGTCGAGGGACCATCTCAGGTGGGTGTAAATACCACATTGGGATTGCTAACACCAAATTAGGTAGCGTGAGCGTTGCGGCTACCTGAAAAGATTCTATACCAGGTGGAGGGTAAAAGAAGGGAATTTGAGTGAGAGGTTGGGGAACTGTCTCCCAAATTGGACTATGTTCTTGGGGAGAGGTGGAATCGTGGACTGGTGGGGTCGACGAGTGTCCAGGGGGGTTTTGAGGAGGGGTTTCTGTGACGACTGGGATGTCAGATATGACAGAAGCCTCTGTAGGAGGAAGGGTATCCTCTGTGTGAGTTCCGTTAGATGATATGACGCATACTTGATTAGCAGGATGAAGGAGTGGTGGTGCTCCATGGTACGTCCCTAACAAGGATGGATCTTTAAAAATCCCAGGACCCA
>ML811330.1:73877-97893 GCA_009831015.1 Picea engelmannii
GGAGTGCCAAGAGAATTAGTTACAGATGGAGGACCTCCTTTCACTTCTCATGGTTTTAAAGCCACCCTTCAAAAATATCATATTCAGCATAGAATGACTATAGCATACCACCCCCAAGCCAATGGACAGGTGGAAAGCACAAAAAAAGTAATAGAAGCCATTCTCACAAAAACAGTGAAGGAAAACAGAAAGGATTGGTCCTACAAGCTCCTTGAAGCATTATGGGCCTACAGAACTACCTGGAGAAATACTACAGGATTCTCTCCCTATGAATTAGTCTATGGAAAGAGTGTTGTCTTTCCTGTGGAATTTGAAATCAAAACCTTAAGAACTGCTTTAGCTGTCAACCTTGATTTGACTGATGCACAGACAGCCAGGTTGCAGCAGCTTAATGAATTGGATGAGAAAAGACTAGATGACATTCATCAGACAACTATGATTCAACAAAAAAAATCAAAATGGCATGACAAAACTATCAAGAATAAGCAGTTCCAAAAAGGTAATTGGGCTCTACTGTATGACTCTCGGTTCAAAGAATTTCAAGGGAAACTGCGTACAAGATGGCTTGGACCCTACGAAGTAGACATTGTTTTCCCCAATGGAATAGTAAGGCTCCTCACAATTGATGACTCTAAAACACTGTTACTTGTAAATGGTCATCGGCTCCGTCTGTACCAACGCCCTATTTCCAAAGAAGATTTTAAGGCCACATGTGTGGCAGATTCTCATTACCTCTTTTTAGAGGGGGCTCCTACCCCTCATTGCAATTGATTCTTTTTAAGTTAATTTCTTTAGTATTAGATTAGATTTCATTTACTAATAATCCCTGTCAAGAAATACCATGTTACAATCAATTTTTGCAGATTCCCGATCACAGTACAGGCCACTAGGAAAGGACGATCCTATTTCAAGAAGAGGCAAGTTTTCCCATTGCTGAAACACCACTGTCAGCAACTCTTTGCTCTTTCTTCATTGCTGAAACACCACTGTCAGCAACTCTTTGCTCTTTCTTCATTGCTGAAACACCACTGTTCAGTGACCTTTTGACTCTCCCCATTGTTGAAACACCACTGTCAGCAACCCCACACCATTTTCCCCATTGCTGAAACACCACTGTCAGCAACCTTTCGTCATTTTCCCATTGCCACGGTTCAACAATTCTTCACATTTCCCCATTGACAAACCAACACCATCCAACAATTGTTTCGCCCTTTCTTTTCTGTTGTTGAAACACCATTGTCAACAACTTTTCGCCTTCTCCCCATTGCCAAAACACTACAGTTCGACAATTTTTCACATTTCTCCATTGACGAAACAACACCATCCAGCAATTGTTTCGCCCTTTCTTTTCTTTTCTGTTGTTGAAACACCATTGTCAACAACTTTTTGCCTTCTCTCCATTGCCAAAACACTACAGTCCGACAATTCTTCACAGTTTCCATTGACAAAACAACACCGTCCAGCAATTGTTTCGCCCTTTCTTTTCTGTTGCTGAAACACCAACTTTTCAACATTATATGTCAATAAGATTTTGCACTCTCATACTACATTTTGTCCTTCTAGTCAACAAATCCTTGATACAATTCATCTGACAAATCAAAAGTCTCTGCCACAACCACTGCAGAACTATCGTAGACAGGCATTATATTTTGTTTGCAGCACGAATCAGAAGGTAAAGGCGAGGTATGTAAATTTTATGTAATACAGTTAAGCTATAGTTAATGAGAAGATTCCAAATCATTATGACCACTCGAGTAAAATCATTATTAGCCACACTTGAAGGGGGGGAGGACATATCAAACTTTTATACCATCATTTCACACGAATTCACCACCGCCATTCCTATTTACCACTCGTTCATTTGTTTCACCACCATTTTCATGCCTTCACTCGAAAAACTTACTCTGCACAGAAGTTGTTGCTCGACTCTTTGACGGTGTATTTTACTGAGCTGTTAGCTATGGGAGGTTCTATTATACGGTACAAACCCGCCATGACAACCCTGTTAGAACTGTATCCAGAAGCATATCAAATTTTTCTGCAGGCAGGATGGCTCAGTTATTTTCAGAGACTCCAGGGGTTTGATCAACAACAGGTTCTGTAATTTGCTCAAAATCTCTAGGGAGATCATTCCATTGTTCAAGGGGTTCGAATCTCAGTTACAGAAGAGGATATAGCGCAGGTTTTGGGTCTCCCTACCAATGGCATTTGTTTGTTCAGCCGTAAACATATAATCCTGAATGCCCAACAGGATTTCCTCTTGCCAGAGGAACAAATTGAATTTAAAGGTCGGGGTGTCTGACTTAGCTTGTTGCCGCCCCCATGGTCGGAAGTTGCAAAATTTTTCAAACACTACCTTACCTGCGAAGGTCGATACCAGGTAGTCTACCAACACGATTTTCTCCTGTTGTCTCATTTACAGCATAATAGATTGGTGAACATTCCTTATTATCTACTCGGTTGTCTCAAAAATATGTCGCACTACAGTAAAAAGGCTAAAGATCCCGCCCTTTCACTCACCCATCACCGTTTCATTCAACTTCTTATCCAAAAGGGTTTTGCCCAACAAAACCCTCCACTAAACAACCCACCCATGAACCCCCAAGAAGTTGTTGAAATCCCTGAAAATCTTCAGGAACAACAACCACAAAACCCTCCAGATTCTCCAGAAATACCTAATAGTCTGTCTATAGACCCAATCAGCCCAATTAACCCCCCTACCATACCAAGCCCGCCCCACACCTTACTAGAATCATCCACTCCTGCCCTTCATATTCTTAGCGATGATTCTGAGCCAGACAATTCTCCCTATCCCATCATTGAGGAAAAACCCCCATGAAAACAAAAGCAAATTCCTTTCTTTCTGCCCTTTTTATAGAGAAAACGAACAAGGGCAACCACTACTACCACCGCCATAGACCCCCAACCCATCCGACTAATACCCCGTACATCTCTAACCTCCCAAATGCCGGAATCTTTGCCTATTCCACCCATAGGCACTGAAACACAAGAACCAGATGCCCAGGGTGTTGCGACATCATCTGTTTCAAATCAAGTAGCTGAAACACAAGAACCAGCTACCCATTCAGTAGCTGAAACACAAGAAACAACTACCCATTCAGTAGTTGAAACACAAGAACCAGCTACCCATTTAGTAGCTGAAACACAAGAACCAACGACTCATTCAGTGGCTGAAACACAAGAACCAGCCATAGCTGCCACACAAGAACCAGCTACCCAATTCATAGCTGAAACATAAGAACCAGCTGTTGATACTGATACTGAGATACAGGAATCAGAGGTCCAGGGTGCTGCAACATTACTTTCCTTACATCAAGAAGCTAAAACACAAGGAGTAGCTGCCGATCCTGTAGCTGCTCCACAAAAACCAGCTAGTGTGGTTGTGACTGCTACACAAGAGCCAGTCACTCCTCAACCAGAACCAACAATGGCCTCTGTCTTAGAAGAAAATGAGTTCCTAAAATCTGAACTAGAAGCCTACAAGCAAGAGCTAGCCGCAGCAAAGGAAGCCTATGAGAAGGAACTTAATTTGTACACCCTAGCTCGCACAGTGACCATGTCAGAAGGAACTACAACAAAGAATCCGTGTAGAGAATATATGTGCTGTCAATGTGGGGACATCTACTATCAAGAAGGCTACAAAGTAATTCAAATCCCAATGCCAGGAGCTCCCCCTACTCCTTCAACTTTTGCAGTCAAAGAAGAAGAACATGCTGCTACACAAGAACCAGCTACAGCTGAAACACAAGAACTAGCAGGACCTTCCAAAATTAAGACTGAGCCCTGGCCTGCAACAAATGTCAAATCTAAAACCCCTGCTTTTGTTAACAAAGTTGTACAAATAGTGCCTATTGAGGAATCTGCCCCTCCCAGCGAGATCAATACCCACACCCTTGTGGAACAGGCCACTCAGACTCTACCTCAGCCTACTACTTGCAACGCTAAAACACAAACTCATCCATGGGGTGAGCAGGCAATAATAGAAAAATGGAAAAAAGAGTCTATTGTTACACAAGCCAAAAGCCTGCAGGAACATAGACGAATATGGATAAATCATACCTACTCAAATTGGGAAGCTTTGGAGCAAACACGCCAGGAAACTCGTGCCCTTAAGAAACAGAACAAAGAGTTAAAAGGCAGATTGCTCCTGATATTTGACTTGGCACAAAAGCTATTGGCTGCAAGGAAACCATCCTACAATTACTCCTTGTTCCTCATGGAACGACTTACATGGTTTCAGATCAAATCAATCACAGAAGGCAGACCCCATGCAGTGCTACATCCAACAGATTTTGTCAAAACTTTTGCAGAAGCCTCTGCTATGGATCAACACCTCCTCTGTGAGGCATATTTTCATAATGAGGCCATCCCTGAGAATAAGCAGCTCAACCTTAATCCTCTTGTCGTTGACATCCAGATTCGGGCATTCACCTCCTTTCTCCACAATCAGATTATATGGCATGTTGACTTCCTGGCTGACAAGCACAATGAGGATAACCACCTTCTCTGGATAAGGCCAAAACCACAAAATGCAGCCACCTTTGTTACAGAATATTATCAGTTTTTAAAGAAACTAGGGATGACTGAACATGTTCAGCAACTACAATCAACAGTGCTTCAGGATTGTCAACACTTCATCAGATCCACAGAGATTGTTGCCCTACTGGCAAACAACTTGTTTTGGCAGCAATCTACTAAGAAAAGACAGGAACACAATTCTTTTAGCCCTACTAATCTCGAGATAGCAATCTCTAGGGTACCTAACTACATCAAGTGTGTTCAGCAATGTGCTGAAAGCTGGATAGGGTACCGGTTTTATTTTCTTATCCTATGGTTGCCAGCAGAGAGATATCAAATCCATTATGAGTTGCCTAAGAAGACATAAACAATAGCTTGGCAAAGGTTACAACGCGTCCAAGGGTTCAGAGCTCCAACAGACAACACCTCCCACAGCTACTGCTTGAGTAACTTGCAAGCTCAGAGTCGGTATTCAGACTCTGATTCAGAGTGAAGTTGCCTGAGGACATGCAACATTTTAAGTTGGGGGGGATGTTAGGACCACACAATGTACCTTTTTGCCCATACTTTTTGCCACGATTACACTCTTGTTTCACTCACATTTAAACTCATATTATCACGTTATCCTATCTTTCCAAAGGTATACAACGTCTCTTCTCTTTACTATATGTTTAATCTGTTTTGCATATAATTTTACATCACTCTCGTACTTAACCATTGATTAGAAATGTATAAGTGCTGAAACAGTTCGAACTGCAGATTAGCATTGAGGCCTGATGCTGAAACAACAACTCACAGAAGCTGTTACACAGTTCGTGGTTGACGATGCTGAAACATAGAAGAAGCTATTACACAGTCCGTGGTCGACGATGCTGAAACACAGAAGAAGTTGTTACATAGTCTGTGGTCAACGATGCTGAAACACAGAGGAAGTTGTTACACAGTCTGTGGTCAACGATGTTGAACAACAACTCACACACATTGACTACAACAGCTACACAGTGAGCTAAGCATCAACCATCGCTGCTGCCGGAGAAGTGCTGAAACAGTCAGAACGCAAATCTCGTGGCTGAAATAACCCGCGATTTGCGATGCCAAAACAACATACAACAATAGTAACAAGAAACAAATAAAGTTGTTACTCCAGCCGCAACAACAACACCTCACTCAACACTTGTAATAGCATTCTGTTGCGGGAGACTAGGATATCCTATTCCAGTTTAGAAAGTCTATCTGACTAAGAATAGGACTCATATATACACCTGTAATTCATTGATCAATTGTATCGAAGGGATTCTCCTCTTTAAATAAGAGGAAATCATCATTCGATGGGGGGATCCCCTGTTTTTGTATTAAGAAAGGATTTACAGAGAGGGACGTTTTTACTCCAGATTGTAATGTAACACAGTTGACAGATGAATAAAAGATTGTTCTGAGCATTTCTCTTTAGTTCCTTTCATTTCAGGGGAATCTTGTGAGAAGGGAGGGCCCACCTTCTTCACAAGATTCACCCGTTAGTTTTGTAGTGTGTTAGTGTGATCTCTGTTTATGCCTTGATTAAATTCTGTTTCACTGAAACACTTCTTTATTGAATTCTGTTTTGCTGAAACACTACTTTACTGAACTCTGTCTTGCTGAAAACTCTGCTTTACTTAACATTACATTGTTTTCATGTGATTCATGCTTGGGTAACTATTAATCATTTTAGTTAGCAATCCTGTTTGATGAATTCATGAAAGTGTGCTAATCAGAAACAAGGTGCTGAAGTTTCCTGCTTGGGAAATAGGGTCATGTTCTCTGTTAGAGATAGTTATCTTTTAATTATTTTAATGAGTGTGCTAATCAGAGACTGGTGTTGAAGGTTCTTGCTTGGGAATTAGGGTCCTGTTCTCTGTTAGAGATAGTTACCCTTCAATTATTTTAATGAGTGTGCTAATCAGAGACTGGTGCTGAATGTTCCTGCTTGGGAATTAGGGTCCTGCTCTCTGTTAAGAATCAATTAGTCTTCTACACGTGTCAATTGTTTCATTCGAGTAATGAGTTCATGAAGTGTGATGTTCGGAAACAGGTGTTGAAGATTCCTGCTTGAGAATTAGGGTCATGTTCTCTGGTTACAGAATAGTTGGTCTTTCCTGTTGCAACATCTTGTTGTTATTTTAATGTAATCCAGGATTCTTTAATTAATCATTTCTTTAAGCTCTGCAATAGGTAGGTTGCTTTCCTGTAATTCAAGTTAGAACTTTAGTTTGTTCAGGGCAAAGTGTGGTCGTTATATTACTACAACTCTAGATTGCTTTTGAGATTGAGCATATATAGTGCGTGATTACCTTTGAAATAAACAGACTCCCCTGGGTTGACAATTTATGTAGCACTTGATTGTTTAGATTAAATAAGAAATTATAGTGACCAACACTACCCGAGTCAATGAGCACTATAACATTTTGCTTCTTAATGTAACCTACAATCTTCAGGGTTTAAGGTGTTGACAACCCTGCCAATGCATGAACGTATATTTCACACCTATATGATTCAATGTTGTTCACAATTTGAGCCTTTATTTCCTTCTCTTTTAGGTTAACAAGTTCTTCCTCATTTCTTTGTGTAGATGCATCCACTTCCTCTTCATCACTATTTTCCAAGGTGAACAATTTTGTTTCTTGACATTTATGCCCTTTTAACCATTTGTTGCTACAACCAAAGCACAATCTTTTTGCTCTTATTTCCTCCATTTCCTTATGTGACATTCGATTAGGTTGAGTTAAGGTTGTATTATGAACCCCAAAATGATCTCTACTTCCTGCATATGCTCCAATGGTAGACTTGTGTGTAGTCTTATTTCTGGCTTGAATATGATGAGCAAATTGCATAGCTTCCATAATATTTTCAAGATGTTTTAGGAAAATCTCATGTTTAATGTCTTCTTTTAATCCACCCATGTAAGCTTCCAACAAATGCTCATCACTTGTATTATCCACCCTTGCACTAATACCTGAAATTCTGAATCATAATCTTCAATATCACCTAAGTGTTTGATTCTTGTCAATTGACTGAAGTAGTCTTGTTCCCAAACTTTCCCATATTATGCTTCTAAGTCTATTGTAAATAAACCCCAAGTATAATAATAATAATGGGGCTTCCTTTTAACTACCCATTGATACCATTGATATGGTTTTATCTCAAAGTTCAAAGTTGCTTTGTGAATCCTTTGTTTATCATCCATAATATTATGCAGTTCAAAATATTGCTCTATTTGGTTCACTTAGGTAAAATACCTTTGTTCCATAAAACTTCTTTAATTCAACCTTGGGAAGGTTCTCTCCTTTTGGGAACCATCCATAAATAACTCCACTATTGGAGTTAAATCCCCCTAGAAAATTCTTATTATTGGAAAGTTGTTCAACCTGAATACTACCCTTATTTTCATGAATCCCTTCACACACCTTATCAATTTTAGGGAGCCTCCCATTTAAGGCTTCTATAATCTTATGTTCCAACTATTCCATCTTTATTTCCATCAATTCCTTATTTTATTCCATCTTTCTTTCCATCATTTCCTTATTTTCTTCCATCTTTCTTTCCATTAGTTCCTTATTTTCATCCATCTTTCTTCCCATTTCTGCTTGAGTATTTATCAAATCAACCTTTTTCATTGACCTATCATTCAATTCATTGATTTGACTGTCCAATTTGGATAGCTAATTTTGTATCTAGTCATTTTCTTCATGAGTCATGGAGAATATTTTTGGAGGTTTAATTGGTGAAGTAAATTTTGGATCTTTCTTTGGAGCCATGGAAAAAAGTTATTAGGTCTTAAGGACAAGGGAGTGTCAGGTGCTACAACTCTTTGATATATGCGCGGGGTCCAATAGTAGTAATCGACCCAATATCTCAAGGCACTAACTAAGGAGGCTTAACTGTGCCCATATCCATACTACCCGACTACCCATGTACTAGAGAGTGGTCTTCCCTAATGCTCTTCTCGGTGTACTATAACAACAAGACAACTAAATAGCCTAACTAATGTTGGTTTCAAGTATACCTATGAGACTTTCTATACACCCAAAAGTACGTGGAAGTGAGATTACATCAACAGGTATTGTCTAATGCGGTACTACTCGAAGGGGTACCAACAAGGGTTACAAGGGTTTCCAACAAGGTGAAACAATGTGTTTCCAACCACATGAAACCATGTGTATTTCGATGAATATAGTCCACTTCGAAGGGGAAACCTCCTTTTACAATATCTATAATTCACAAGACAAAATATGATGATCCTAAGACCAGGTCTTCTTGGTATATATAAGAGACAAAGGGTACAATTGTTGGAGAATTTTTCTGGATGTAAATTGTGTATTAAGTTTCGAAACTTAATACACAATTTACATCCAGAAAAATTCTCCAACATTATGACTAACTGTGGAAATTTACATAATAAGGGTACAATGAAAGGTTCTAGTTGAGTTGTTAATATAAAAAATAAACTAATAATGAATTATTATTAGGGCCTTAACATAGGGGTCCAAGGGCCTTAACATTTACTATACACTGTCTTTGATAATCATTACTCACTTCATCATGATCTCACTAAAGCTTAAAAAACATGACAAAATCATAAATAAACAATCTCTAAATGTATCTATTATAGTCTTCCATGAAAGTATTCTACCATACTAATCTCAAATTCAATCTACCTATCATCATAAAATAGATAAAGTATGGAATGAAAACAATCAAATAGTCATCCTTGACTCAGTTAAGGTTCCCTTGAAGCATTCCATCATATGAACTTGTCCAACAATCATTTGCAATCCCTCCTTTAATAATGCATATGCCAAAGTGTTCAATTCTCTATACACATGGGAGAATTTTGTGAAAGTAAGGACCTTAAAGTTTTCTTTAAGTTGCCTTGACAAAGCTTGTCGTGCTAAACTTTGAATATGATGTTCATTATTCAACCACTTTATATCCAACTGAGAATTAGAAAAAATATAAATCTGTGAAATGCCTTGATCCAATGCCAACTTCACAAGAGCTTTGATGGTCATCAACTCATCAAAGTTATTTGTTCTAGGACCCACATTAGCTTTAACTTTGATATAATGATTGTCACCAAAATATAGAATGCCTCCAACACTACTTGTGTGTTTAGGACCTTGGTAGGCCCTGTTATCACACAAATTGCACTTGCCCAAATTCCCAAGGCAAGTGGATACAGAATTGGCGTAATTGGGAATAACCTATCACTGTCACCTTAATAGAAGATTCCTTTCTATTTAGGAGTATGTCAAGACTACCCTAGGGGAGACATCCCCGATGAAATGGAGGGTTTGAGAAGGCTAAGGAAAGTAATCACAAGGAAATCCTTCCCCTGTCACATATCACTCAAATCAAAGGTTTATTTATGTCTTAAAGGATGAAGTAAATGGATGATATTGTGTACCTGCCTAGAATAAGACAACAAGGCAAACATGGCACTTTCCAAGTACCAAATGATTGTTAGTACTTCATAAGACAATAAAAGACAATAAACCTTCACAAAGTAAGCTATTTGATATGAATTTACAACAATGCAACAGTTTATAACAACAATTAATATTTTATAACAGCCACAAGATTTATGCCTTAAAATTGCTTGAAAAAGACAAAAAAAAGTAACTTTGACTAGGAAAATTGATAATAAATTGTCACAAACAAAGTTGGCAATGTTTAGCTAGCTTTTAATGTCACTTTTGTAGAGAATTTGCTTCAGATGGATCGTTGTAGCAATCGTTTGCAACAACAACAAATTCTAATGGTCAAAAGTGCAAGAAAACACCAGACAAAGTTAACACTTACCTAGTAGATTGACTAGCAATTATCACAATTGAGTTTTGAATGGTTTTAGTGCAAGTTATGTAGGTAAATGTATCAAATCAATGTATGTTTGTATGGTTGTAGAAATGTTTTGCTACAATTATGGTTAGCAAATGTTAGTAAAGGCTTCAAGGATAAAAGTACAAGTGTTTGTTTGATCAATCAACACTTGTAGATGGTAGTCTAGTGCCTTTCTAGGGTAAACAGAGTCACTAATGGAAGCAACAAAACTTAGAAGAAATATAGAAATGATAATGATATGTTAAAGGGATGGAAATGATAAGAAAGGTTTTGGTATCCCAAGTCCTAAAAAATCCACCTCCAAGAGAAAATTGCTAGAAAGTAATAAGGGTTAAGCCCTAGCGATTTCTCCATTCCTTGAACAAATTGTAATAAAATATGCAATTGGGAATGGAAGTAGGGTTACTAGAGTGCTACAATGGTAGGGATCTAGTATCTACTTCAAGATAGGTGTCTTTCAAGAAATTTTAGCACATGGAAGACTATAGGGAAAAAGATAATAACATATGTCTTTCCCCTAGGGTTTCAAGCAAGCAATTTCATAATCTTAGACATGAAACAAGTAAAATTAACCATAAGCATTCATTCACAATAAATAAATGTATATTTTCCACTTAATTCACCAAGAATAATCAAGTAAAACACCCTAGTTGAAGATCTTCCACATGAAAATTGTCAAAATGCACTATTAAATGCCTCCTCCAAGAAGTGCACACCACTAATATCAACCAAGAAACCTTAAAGAAGGCCAAATTTCAGACCACCACTTGTGTGATGAGTGAATGCTGAAAAAATATGAGAGTTTTATCTCTTATTTATATAAAATCAATGACCTTTAATTGTCTTTTAGGTCATAAAAGGTCGACATGGCCAATTTACATAAAAAATCTAGTTTTTACATAAATTCAACAATTAAAACCCTAATTTCACTTTAGGGATGATGTCATGCCCCTCTAGTGTGATGTTAGGCCCCCATCATGGAACACTAGGCCTCAAATGAAAAACGTTGGGCCTCTAGAGGCCTCAAATGTTGCCACACGTGCCAACTAGCACCAAACTGTCCTCATGCCAAACCCTAATTAGATGACGTGAAGGGTCAATATTATGACGTTAGGGGCCTTTAAGGGCCGATGTCATGGTGGAAGGGAAAGACCCCCCTGGGTCTAGGCCTGCCATAGTGTCTTGGGGGAAACGTCCTTATTCCTTCTTGGTGTCATCCTTTGTTGTCTCTTTGGTCCTAGTTGGGGTCACAACATCCATCTGGAGGGATTTTAGCCCCATGGAGGTCCGAGCTAATCATATCTGCATATGTACTTGTCCACCGGGCATGGTCTTGTAGCAACAACAAGTATGCCCTCCATGGGCTCATAAGTCACATGGATCATATCAATGTCAATCACATCCAATAATCAAATTACACAAACATGTGCATCAAACCCCCCTTTACCCAGACAAATGCTCAAAGACGTTATGCAGTTTAACAAGCTAGGTTTGGAGAGGGTCTCAGGATGTCATATTGGGATAATCCTCCTCAAGTTTGGGGTATTTTCCAGATGAAGACCAATCTAGGTCATGTAAGTGTATGAAATGGTGTAGGGGAATGTTTGGGCAAGGGGCACAATGATAACATGGAAATGTAGGTCTTGCCTGTGGGTGCCTCTGTAGATGGCGAGTTGCACCTTGTCATGGATGCCATTGTTTCCTAGCCCATTCAATGCCTTTTATTCTTTGTCTTATTGCCTTTTCTTTTCAAAATAATAGCCAGGGGACACTGTCCTGACATGGTGACCAGTGGTGACAACATTACCCACAAGCACTTCACGGAAATGAGAAGGTTGTCTCGTGATGAGATCCCTTTTCTCTTGGCTATGCCACCAAGAGCCACTACCCTGGTTTGTTGACCAGATAGATGGTAGTGTCATACTTCTACATTCCGATGGACCTAATAGGCCGACTCATGATTAGACCTCCCATCCACCAACTAGACCTTAAGTTTTATTTTATCTTATGGGTCCCCTTTTCTTATTGAGAAGCCTTTTATTTCTTTCTCGGGAATCCCTGGGCGAAGCATCTCAAAGGTTTCATTTTGTCTTTTAACTTTTTCCAGGTACTTCTACCCTCTGGGCCTTTAGCCCCTTCTTCCCACAAGGCAAGGTACAACCCTTACTAGTGTGGCAAACCCAATGCCCAAACCAAGGTAGGGGAAGATGAGTGGGATAATGATGAAAAGTGGTAAGTATGGAAGGAATGGACGATGACCTTTCATAGACCCACCTAGTGGAAACTCATCCCTAAGGGAACCAACTTACCAAGGAACTCTATCACCCCCCCAGGTATGAACAAGTTAAAGAGCATAATTTTCAAACGTTATGAAACAAAGGGGAGTTCAATGCAACATATTCAAATGCTTTGAAAATCAGAGTGACACAACCATGATACCCAGACTCATTACTTCATGGAGCAAGAGTCACTGCTACTTTAGGACCAGGCTGGTGGTATGGATGTTGTTGCTGCTGATAGATGGGATGCACTGAAGAAAAGATGGGCCCTCCGAGGCAAAGCTCAAGTTGTCTGGCTCTTGGCACTCCATGTCTGGGACCTGTGGGCCTCGAGACATAATCTCCTTAGTTATCCCTACGATAGGAGATAACATGCCCCGTTTAAAGGCCCTAAGGGTAAGATTTATCAACTAGAAGTTCAACCACATGCTAGGAATATGCACTAATATAGTCACCTTGCATACTTGATAAATAATACAGTTTTGTGAGAAAACCTGAAATGTTTGTATTTGTCAATTTTCAAAGATTAAAGCATTGTGGACCAACCATATACCCCAAACTATAATAAAAGGAACATATCTATATACTTCAAGTTCATTCCTTTAAAACCAAGATTCCAAGCATAAGTGAATTAAAATACTTTGCCACATATTTTGTGTGCCCAACCATCTGTTAACATCACCCCATATCTGTTGTGCAAAGGAACAATGAAGAAATAGATGTTTGCCAATTTCACCACTCTTCATACACAACACACATAGACTAGGTCCCCATTTACCCATTTTTTGCAAAAAACCCTAAATGGAATTTATTTTCCTTAAGATTAGGAACATGAACAATTTTTTTTCTTAAGAGTCTTGAGTCTTGACTTGCCAAATTTTGATCCACCACCAAGCCTTTTCTTGAATATTGGATTTTACCAAAGCACCGTAGCCTTCTTTAAATGTGTAAACACCTAAAGCCTTGTTTTTGGCCACACCACTTCATCCGATTCATCTTTCAATATGGTATCGCTTCTCCCTAGTTCTCTTAAATACCCATTCCATGAAACAACAAAATCACCCTCTAATCCTAGCATCACAATTGACTTCCAACCTATGCCAAATGTTGATAGTCTTGGGATTCACTATTTGATTGAGAGTAAATACCCCCTTTCATGTAGGTGAAGAACTAATTCTTGTGAAAGAAAAATAGAATTGCCATAGACCATGATTGCATCTACTCCTAGTCTTATTTTAGAGCCATTTCCAACCTTCAAAGCAAGAAAATACACAATACATGGGAAAGCACCTACCCGTGCCTTCCATTAATTGGAAACATTTTTGATACTTGTTTCTCGATCTTCTAATCTAGTCCATTAATGAGGTTGTTGAAATGTATTTTTTAATGATTATCCTTTTCCATAACCTGTTCTTAGTTAGTAGGTTCTAGATACTTTTTGTAGCTAATGACTTACCAAAGACATGGATATTATTGACTCCCCATCAACCCTCTTCTTTTGGCTTTGCTATGTAGTATCACTTTGTCAGATGATATCCTGCATTTTCCTTCTTCCCTCGCCACAGGGAAGCAAAACACAACTTCCTAATCCTCTTTGGAATTCCTGTAAGGATGTGTGCTGATGTATGACAATATATAAGTATTGCCTCCGAAATAGAGTTCACCAAGGTTAGTATACCACCCCTAGAGAGCCACCTATTACACCAATGCTAAATTCTCTTTTCAATCTTGCTTAGTAACTGGGTCCAATCATTTTTCCCACAACCATTAGGGTTGAGAGTAAATCCAAGGGACTTCAAATTTCTAAATGGAAATAAATATATTAGGAGTTGTTCATTCTCATCACCCAAAGCATTAAAGAAAATAACAGATTTTAGAAATTTTATCTCCATACTTGTGGCCTTGTAATATAATTGGATTATTTCTTGTACTTTCTTAACTTCTGCCTTTGATACATTAGAAAATAGTAGGACATCATCCACAAAAAGTAGTCGTGTAAGATATTCATTGCCCCCCCACTCGAACCCCATGAAGTGATTTTCCTCCCTGACCTCCATGACGGAGATACTTAATCCTGCTGCCACCAACAAGAATAAATAAAGGAATTTGGGACAACCTTGTCTTAGGCCTCTCAATATCTTGATAAAATGTGATGCAACCTCATTTATAGATCAATAAATGAAATAAATGTCACACATTCCATAATTCAATTCACCATCAAAAGACAAAATCCCACATGGATCAACAACATCCTCAAATATAACCAACATAGATGATCATAGGCTTTGGAAAAATCAAGTTTTACAACCATCACTAATATATTTTTGATTCTAATGAAATGTAAACGTGTTGAGTAGACCATGTAGCATTACAAATTTATCTCCCTTCCAAGAAACCAAATTGTTTCAAAAGAAACCAAATTGTTTCAAAGAGCTTACCTTTGAAAGAACTTTTTCAAACTTTATGGCAAATATTTTGGAAATGATTCTATAAAAACAATTACCCAAAACAATAGGCCGAATTCATCATATGACTATGACTTATCACTTTTGAAGATGCGAGTTATAAATGAAGTATACCTCTTGGTTAACCCTAAAACGATCATCTCCCACTAGATAAAAAAAACTCAACACAATAATCCAACCTTCCATGCTAAGGATTTTATATTTTGAAATAACGATGAAACACTTAGTTGATCCTTACATGTTTCTTCATATAACTTTGGGCATTATATTTGTATATGTAACGCATCTCATCCATTCACAATTTTTTTTTTTTATATTTTTTATTTGCATCTTTTTATTTTAATTTTTTCAAAATTTTTTGGTAGGGGATATTTCTATGGTGTCGTTTTGTTTTGAAAATTAAGATCTGCTGCTACTTGCATGCACCTCCACAGACATGAAAGCCAAATTTCAGGCCTTATGGTCTAAGTTTAGTGGGATCAAACCCGTGACCACTAGTTTTGGCAAATCCCAACTTCCAAGAGATATGCGAACGCTGAACAGCAACCCCTAGATGCGATTTGACATTATACACATCAATGCCTGTACCTCAACTGGTGACCCCAGTTCTCCAAAAGATCTCACAACGCTTTTTATTCGGGTGGAATTCAGTGTACAATCTCAGACAAAAGTACAGGGATCTGGTCGTTGCTGCTAATAGAAAAGTTAGTCCGAGGCACTTTGCTGTAAGGAGAGGATTTGCAATGGAGGATCCCAAATTGCAGGAGATATTGGATTTTTTGGATTCGCTAAAAAACTATGAGAAAGAGGGGGTGCCGAAAGGGGCTGGCACGGATACACAAGAAGGATTTGATTTGCAGAGGATGGAGAGGTTGATTCAACTTCTGGGGGATCCCCTTGCATGCTATCCGGTACGTCTCTCCGGTCCTAAAAGCTCTGCATCTTTTTAAGCTGTAATTGTCATTAGTTCGTTGGGGTTGTTTTCAAGTGGTTAAATCAAAACACTTTCAATGCTCAGACTCTGGTTCAAAATACCTGAAACATCTGTGTTAATCCAACCAATCAATTTGATTTTAAGAAAAGAGGTCCTATAGACTAGGTAGAAAATAGGTCCCGTAGACAAGATAGGTTTGAGAGGATGTATGTATATGTGTTTCAAAGTTCACTTGTGTTGCCAAAACGGGATCACGGGATCCTTTTATTGTTCCGTTCCCATACCTGTCTTGAAATTTTTAAATGTAGATCACGGTGCAGATCAACGTGTTAATTGGGTTGGTTCTCCAAAGAGTGTTGACGGGGTCCTGTGGCGAACTCAATGGAAACTAACTTGCTCACTAACCTTGCAGCTAGGAAAAACAAGCAAACCTGGCCCTGTCAAGGCTGCTTGATAAATGAAGGAAATGCATCCCCCTCCCTAGCTAAGTCCCTTTCTCATTTCCTTGTTTCCTGCTCTCTGTCTCTTTTACCCATCACCAAAACTGGTGGGATTTTCCTGCATATAACTATGCTAAAAAGTGGTAGGACTACCTACTGATTCAAGTGCCCAAGCAAAGCTTGGGAGTGTTGAGAATTATAGCTCGGAGAGGAACTTCCACACAGGTAGAAGTAGTTCGAGATATTTTCGAAAAGTAATTCTTTTTTCGAAAGTAAATTCTATTTTGTAATTCACTTTAGTTAAAAAGTGAAAGTCTTATTTTTAACAGTTGAGTGTAAAAAGTGTATTTCATGCATGCATGACTTGGACTTGAGTGATCTCAAAAATAGATTAGGGTTTTGGTCTCAGCTAGAACTATAAAGTTGGGTCAAGATAAAGAGTTCACACACTTGAATCCTTGAGCAGGTTGAGTGATAGAGAGTAGGCAGCCAGGAAAGAGACGTTTCCGGTAGCATGTAGTTTTGTGCAGCAGTCCCATGCAGTTTTGTACATCGTACGGATAGTACTGCACACATTTGTACAATCATACAGACATAAACGTACCGATGTTCGTATGGACAGGCCATATAGCTGTGTATCATGCTGTACTCTCCCAGTAGGTTGTTCTGCTCAGTTTGGGGTGTTTTTTTGGTATCCATGCAGTGCTATTTTTTGGGCAGCTTGTGGAGGTTTCCTGTAAGTTTTTCGAAGGAATGAAAAGCTAGTTTTGAAGGAGTAATTACTTGTGTTCTGTGAAATTGATTTTTTGCTTCTGCTATTTAATTTTCAGCCATTGTGTGATTAATGCTATGGTCTAAAATTTATTTTGCATTAATTAAATTTAACAATCTACTTGTTTGATTGAGATCATAAAGACTTTAGTCACCTAGGACTTGGGATTTTCACATGGTATTGGAGCTTATTTCTCTGATTGAGATTCTTTAGGATTTGCAGTGGTAAATCAACTGTAGGGAAGAAGGACCAGTAGTGAGAGGGTTTCAAAGTTTTATTTTCAGATTTGGGAGTTTGTGCAATAGATCTCAAAGGGCATCGATTAGTCTCAGTTTTGAGGACAGTTTGGATGGTGCCTCAAATATCTTATCATGGAAGGTGAGGGTTGCACTCTTACTAGAAGAGTATGATATCTGGGATATGGTCAAGAACGTTGCTACTTTGCCTACTGATCTGCAAGAGTTGGTAGCTCACAACAAGAGGGCAGTGAAGGCCAAGTGGATAATCTTGGATGCCATAAAGGATCATCTGATTCCTCATGTATCTGAGAAGAAGAAAACAAAGGAGATGTTTGAGGCCATGGTTAGTCTTTACCAAAGTCAGAGCATAAACATGAAGATGATATTGCGAAACAAACTCAGATCCATAGTGATGACTAGATCAAACACAATCACTGGTTACCTTATGAAGTTTATGTAGATTCGTGATCAACTAGCAGCAGTTGGGGAAAAGGTTGAAGATGCAGAGCTAGTGAACATGGTACTGAATGGATTCCCATCTTCATGGGAGCCATTTGTCAAAGGTATTTCCGATCGAGAAAACCTTTATGACTTTGAGAGGCTTTGGGATGATTGTATCCACTAGGAGACTTGGATGGAGTCAAAGGATGACAAGAAGAATGGTGAAGAGAACCTAGCTCTATTTGGTAAGTCAGATAAGGGCAAAGTTAAAGGACCTAGCAAGGGTAAGGGAAAGTGTAAGGAGTGGACCTCACAGCTAGGAAAGAAGGACTGTGGTGAACCAAGCTGGTTCACTATGTAAATATCCAATATAAATAGGACAGTACACAATAATCCATTTAAGGATAATAAATATATTTAATAATAATTGTATAAGAATGAATAAGATGATATTACAATGAGGATGAGGGCTTCTATATATTTACCCACACAGGTGTGCCCTTTCATAAGAGACATGACCTTTCATATGTCATGTCTCTTCATAACTAATTATTAATCATTAGTTATTTATATTATTAATTATTACATATTATATGTATTTTTATGTTCATAACATTGCCTTCCCCTTAAAAATGCTTTGTCCTCAAAGCATACTTATGGAAGACTTATCTTTTGCTCTAGCTTGTAATATTGTGTCATGATTCTTCATTCTTGAACTAGTGATTGTTGAGGACTGAGTCGATGGGATCTTCTAATCGCTGAGCAGAACTGTGGAATTGTAAAAGAGTTGGCCCACCCTAATTTGATCTTCTGCGAAATTGGGTGTTYATAGGGTTCTCGTCTTGAATAATATTGATATTCYGACTGGTTAATATATTTGCTCTTATGATTTGGATATCGATAGGGATTTCTKATAACATTACTTTCTCTTATCATACTTGCARCGTTTTCTTCTTTTACTTTTGATATATGATTTTCTTCACGTGCCGATGTTGCTTTGTTAATGGATGAATTTTGATTAGTAAGTATATTTGGAGCTTCCATTGTTTGTAACTTTGTACTTCAACATTCGACGTTATCTTTTTTTTAGTTGATTTTCCATCTTCTTGAGCAGTAGTTTCTTCATTACYTGATTTGTTGATATCTTTAATGTTTGGATTTTCAAGTTGCTCTTCTGTCAACTTTTTGATTTGTTCTAGTAGCTCTTGATTAAGGTTCTTCAAATGAGAATTTTCTTCTTCTTTTTCTCAGAGGTTCTTCTTCAATTCCTTTTCGAGATCCTCCTTTTCTTGTTCAAACTTCAAATCACATTGTTTTTTTTCCTTGACTTCTTGATCTGTGTAAGTAGTTTTTGACTGTGATCTTTTAAGCGAGAAATTTTTTCATTTTTTTCCGCAATAACTTCGTCAAATTCGTTTTGCATCCTTTGCATTGCTTTTTTATTTTCTTGACGTATTATTTCCGAGATATCGTTAAAGTCTTTCGATTTTAGGAAATCTGGCTCCGACGTAGTGTCTTGTAATGTTATCATCTTCTACTTATAGGGGAATGTCATAAACTTTTTCTCCATGTTTAATATGAAGGTACCTAGACTTTTAAACCAAGGTAACTCGATGATGATGTCAACTTCTTCTTGATACATAGTTGTAACATAGAATTGAGATATATATTGATATTCATCAATTGCCACTTGTAACTCCTTAATTTGAAAATATATCCTTCTTTTCAATTATATTCTGCTTTGGAATTAATACTTGATTTGCCAAATCAATATTAATGTAATTTTCATTATAGTCTAAGTTGATAATGATGTTAACCTCTCTTCCTTGCATACTCCCTTTTAATGTAGAAAAACCAGAACATACGATTTGACAACCTTCATAAGTAAATATTTCTTTTTGCTTGTTATTAGTAGGATCCATTTGATTTCTTTGGTATTTTATGATTTGTTCACTTTCTTGTTTTTTACTTTGTATAATTCCCTTTAATACTTCTTTTAATAAAATGTCCCTTTGCAAATTTATATATATATATATATATATATATTTTGACTTTTTCCTTTAATATAAAAGAAAAACACCTTTTGGCTTTATTAAAAATGTGCCACCTTTCCAAAACTTCACTTTTTTATTTTTAAAGTACTCTTTTAATTTTGTATGTTATACTTAAAAAAAAAGTACTTAATTTTGAATCCACACGAATTGGTCCAATTATGTGAATCGACTGCTCAACTGAAGTGAACCGGTGGCTTTACGGACGTGGCTGTACGGTCGTTTTGAATTTTTTTTTTTAACCTTCTTGTTCGATACTTCACCTTTGACTTTCATAAATAATTTTTTATAAATTTGACAGAACCGTCACTATAACTTTATGAATTAATTGTACGAATGATACGTAAAATGATGAGGTGTCTGTATAACGTGCACAATTTATTATTGCTGTCTGTACGAACGATTAGAAACAAGCCCAATTAATGGGCCGTACGATAGCAAAAGGTACGTCAACAATGGCGGCTTTGTACATCGGTATGGTCGATTTGTATGATTGTTGATTTGATTCAATTAATGGTGGAATCCTTGATTAAGGGCACGATGGTTAACTGTATCACAATTGGTGCTGCTTTTTATTTCCCTTTGCAACACTGTAATCTAAAACTGTTTTCTGTTGTAACCCAATCGTTTTATATGGTAAACCAATCTGTGGCGGCCCCCTTTTATGCTAATAAACACGAACTGCTCCTTTCTCCGTCCTTTAATTTTAATCATTTCTTTTAATTACAGTTGATGCCCACAATTTGCATGGAGCAGATCATACACTTAAATTCCAATTAAATTCCAGATTTCGCCCCTTAGATATACTTTTAATTTAATTTTTACTTTTCACTATGGTTTTAGATGCTGTCTTTTTGACGTATGGTTGTTGTACGGTCTACTCGTATGGACTTGGCAGCGGGAGGGTTTTTATTATATTTTTTTTAATTTCTTGAATCTTTAATGGCCAAAAGCCTCTTATAGTCAATGAGCAAATTAGAGAAACTTTGAGTATTTTTGAGGTTGGCCAAAAGCCAGATCAGCCAATGATCGGGGTCAGATAAACCTGGCTCTGATACCACTGTGGTGAACGAAGCTGGTTCACTATATAAATATCCAATATAAATAGGATAGTACGCAATAATCCATTTAAGGATAATAAATATATATAATAATAATTGTATAAGAGCGAATAAGATGATATTACAATGGGGATGAGGGCTTCTATATATATAACCACACAGGGGTGCCCTTTCATAAGAGATATGACCTTTCATATGTCATGTCTCTTCATAATTAATTATTAATCATTAGTTATTTATATTATTAATTATTACCTATTATATGTATTTTTATGTTCATAACAAGGACTTGAGTAAAATCAAGTGCTTCAATTGTCATAAGCACGGTCATTATGCAATGCAATGTCTAGATAAGAAGAAGGGTAAAGGGAAGCAACAATAGAAGCAGGTACTAGCCTGTGCAAAAACTTAGATGAACGAGTTTGCTGCCAAGTTTGAGAAGGATTTCTCTTTGGTATCTTGTATTTCTACCAACACAATTATGAGGAATGCGTGGTATGTGGATAGTGGGGCATCTCGACATATGACATCAACTCGACAATTGTTTTATAGTCTGAAGAAGTAGGATTTGGGAGTACTGGTTGATCTTGGTGATGATGCCAAGTACCCAATAGCAAGAGTTGGTACTATTCCCTTCCAACTCGAGTTAGGTAATTCTTTAGATTTTGACAATGTCTTGTTTGTTCCAGGTCTCAAAAATAATTTTCTTTCAGTTTTGGTCATGAAGGATAAGGGCTTTGTAGTTGAGTTCAAGAACTAGCAAGTGCTCATTAGGCTGAAGGATTCTAGCCTTGATACAACTCAAGTAATAGGGGTTAGAGAAGGTAATTTGTACAGGTTGCAGGGTGAACCTATTCGAGCCTTGGTTCATAATATTCACAACTTGTGTGAGTTGTGGCACAAGAGGATGGGGCACCTGCATCACAGGGCGTTGCCTATTATGAGGGAGATAGTCACATGTCTTTCACAGTTTAGTATTGGGCAACATGGTGTATGTAGAGAGTGCACGCCTGACAACCATGTCAAGGCTGCTTTCCCAAGCAACAAGCATAAGGTCTAAGGGAATTTTAGACCTAGTGCATTCGGATGTTTGTGGACCGATGTCGATAATGTAAATAATAGGAAACATGTATTATGTTTTCTTTCTTGATAATTTCTCTAGGAAGACTTGGATCTACTTCTTAAAGACCAAGGATGCGGTCTTTAGCAGGTTTTAGGAGTTCAAAGCTCTAGTTGAAAAGTAGACAAAAAGAAGATCAAAGTCTTGAGATTGGACAATGGGGGAGAGTATACCTTCAAGGAGTTCGAGGGTTTCTGCAAGGAGGCAGGAATCCAGAGGGAGTTGATAGTTTTGTACAACCCACAACAGAATGGGGTTGTAGAGAGAAAGAATCGATCCATCATAAGAGCTGCTAAGGCCACGATACATGATTAGGACTTGCCCATGTTTCTTTGGGCAGAGGCATGTAACACAATAGACTACATCCAAAATCGGTGTCCTCACAAGATCTTGGAGGAAAAGACACTAGAGGAGGCATTTTCTAGTGTGATGCTAAATGTGAGTCATTTCCTCATCTTTTGTTGTACAGTTTATATCCATGTATCGATAGAAAAGAGGAGGAAGTTGGAGCCCTCTAGCAGGAAGGGTTCGTTTGTGGGTTACAATGAGACTTCAAATGTAGTATTCCTAGGGAGGTAATATGGGGTACTTAGGGAGGTACCCAAGGGGAATAATAATAGTTTGGTAGCTATGTATTGTTATGTATGGAGGCCATTTTTGCATATTTTTTCAGGGGTAAAAGACGATGACGGTTGTCAGCTTGAATTCTGAAACTTTTTGTGCAAAATTTGAAGGAACATGTTACAGATCTAGGTTCCTCTTGAAAAAATACCCGGGTTTAAAAAAAATCGTCCAAAACAGAGTTCGGGAAGTGAAGTTATTGGTAAATTAAAAGCAACAATTTTTTAGGGTTTTTTCAGGGATGGCCGCGCGATTTGCAGATCATATTTTTTTTGACAGGGTAATTAGATTTTAGTCAAACCAATGCCATTAGATGCAGATTGACTATGGCATTTCATAATAAGGAAGGGCTTAGAAAACAAAGAAATAAAATACAAAAGGGGTAATTAAATAAAGTGCCGAGGTGGCAACTCTAAGCAAAGCTTCCTCTTAAAGGCTTGCATGTGTAAATGATGAAGATTCCTAGCTCTAGAAAGCTAGTTGGACCAGTTAAAATACCTTTTGCATTATCACATGACTTTGAGGGTCAACATATGAAGTTCCCCTTCCCTTTCCATAAGATATCCATCATTTTTTACCTATCCCTAACCAAGTGATTTAGGAAATACCTTTTGTCATGGGAATTGTCACATGTAATAAGGGTAAGGTTGTCCCACCATGGTAAACTTAGACAAATTATAAAATTAACTCTTGTTATGATGTTAGAAGAGATTACTTAATGTGCATTGTCTAATGCCTTGTTTTGAGAACTGATTCACCATTATAGGTGGGTGCCCCACATTGGGATCCGTGCACTATGTCTCGGGATCGATGTACTTGCATTGGGATTCATGATACTACCTTGGGATTCGTGTATCATGCTTTGCGATCCGTGACATTGCATTGGGATCCATGTACTACAATGGGTTCCATGTCATTTTTCTTGAGATTTGTGACATTGCATTGGGATATGTGTCATTGCCTAGGGATTCATGATAGTGCATTGGACATCATCACAGAGGACTCCACATCATCATCATGCATGCCACCTAGACCACTCCATGAGGGTGCACTTGTCTTCTTGGTAGAATATTATCACACGTGGATGGTTAGAGGTGGTCATGAGGTGATTTTTAGCACATTTTTTAGGTCTGCCAGCTTCAAGGGCAGTTATCTTTTGACAGAGTGCCCAAAATTCCAC